>JXCR01148220.1:165968-194163 GCA_002079205.1 Phalaenopsis hybrid cultivar | reverse complement strand
TATATATATATATATATATATGTATGTACCAAGTGCCCTCATAACTTTAAAACAATGAGCCAAAGTGAAGGAAACAGTGGTAAAAATAGTAGATCCAACACCCTGATATTTTTGGCTATTTCTAGCCATCCATATGAACCACAGAGTGGTTATATGAAAGTAGAGCAATTTATTGTGAAAAAGACCAACTTCTTTCCAAGTTAAGAGGAGCAGGCCAAGTAATACCAAAAAAACTTCTAACCCTCTCCCAAACCAATCGAGCAAAATGGTAAGTAAAGAAAACATGTTGAAGAGACTCAGCCTCTTTCTTACAAATATAACAACAAGAAGCCATCCACAACCCTTTCATTTTCAAAATATCATCAAGAGGGAGCAAATGTTTTAGGACTATCCAAAGAAAGAAAGCAATAGAAGGAGAAAGATATTTATGCCAAATGTAAGGGCTCCACTTCTATTTTTGAAAGGTGTAAGTGTGATAATATAACATTTTATTGATAGATGTTTGTGAATTAAATTTCCACATAGGTACATCTTTAGTGTCAGCAGAGATATGAATTTTAGCAATAGAGTAAGCCTCCTCCCCAACCAAAGAAATAAGCTTAAGCAAATCCAAGGTTCCATCCAACCACAAATCAGGAACAGTGAGATTTGTATCAACGATGGAGTGTAATGAATTTGTGAGATTAGAGGTACCCCAATGATCATGCCAAAAAGAGACTTTACCATCCCCCACATCCCAAAAAATGAAATGAGAAGCTACAACTCTAGCAAGAGTAATTGCTTTCAAAATTTTAGAGTTTCCAATCTTCCGAGAACCGTGAAGGGATGTTGAGAAGTACAATATTTATGAAACATAAATTGAGCCCAAAGGGACTCCCCGACACAAAATCTGAACCAAAGCTTGCACATATTGATATTTATAGTTTGTTGCAAAGTTTTAACACCAAGACCCCCAGAGGTAAGAGGTGTACTAATATAATGCCATTTGGTCCAGATTTTAGAAGAATGAGAGCCACTTCAGAGAAACTTATTAAAAAATGTTTCAAGTTATTTTTGAGTGTTTTTTTTTTTGGTTTTGAGAACTTGCATGGCAGAGGAAGAGCATAAAGTACACTTTTCATTAAGGTGAACCTGCCACCATTAGACAAAAATTTGTTTCTCCAATCATTTATCTTGGATTTCACCTTTTCAACAATTTCATCCATCTGCACTTGTTTCCTTCTTCCCGTAAGAATGGTCACCCCAAGGTATTTGAGAGGTAAGTTAGCAATCTTACAATTGGTAAAATTGGAAGCCAATTTTGAATGCTTTGATGAACAACTTTGCCAAATTAAAAGAACACTTAGCCAGGTTAAAAGTCACACCAGAAGTTTGTTGAAAATTCTTTAAGAGGAGCATAGTGGCTTTAATAGCAAACTTGCTAACACTGGAAAAAAGAATAACATCATCAACAATTGACCAAGATTTTGGACTTATGAGCATATTGCAAATGAGGATGAAGACCATGTAAATTGTTGACAATCCTAGATAGGTAATCAAAAGCGGTGATGAGGATGGTTGGAAAAAGGTCACCCAGTTTTATGCCCATTTAAGCAGAAAAGAAACCGTGGGCTTGGCCATTGTTAAGAGCACTATAGTAATTGTTAGCAAGCAATCTCTTGATAATCAAACAGAAATTGTGGTGAAAGCCTTTAGCCTACAAGACATTCAGAATGAAAATACAGCTGATAGTATTAAAAGCCTTTTTGATATCAAGTTTGAGAACCATATATCCCCCTCTACATTTTTTATCAAGATCTTCAATCATCTCTTGAGCCAACAGAATGTTATCAATAATATCTCTACCTTTAATAAAAAACAAACTGTTGTGGAGATATTAATTGACATATATGTGGTTGAAGTCGATTCACAATAATTTTGCTCAAAACTTTAGAGATTACAGTGATAAGAGATATAAGCCGAAAGTTATCCCAGGAGAGCTTATCATTCACTTTGGGAATAAGAACAATTAAAGCAGAGCTAAAGAACTTACAAGGATTTTCGCCTAGAAAAAAACTTTGAACAACAAGAATCACATCTTTCTTAATGATATCCCAACAATGGACATAAAAGGTAGAAGAGAAACCATCTGGCCCAAGAGCTTTGTTGGGACATATATATTTGAGAGCAGAAATAATTTCATCCTCATTAGGAGGATTTGATAATGAAAGGTTAGAGATGTAGCTATGTTCATCCCTAAAAACATTAAAGTCCACTTGAGTAATCTGCACAATAGATTGATAGAGGTCAATGAAGTGGTTCACCTCATTAACCTCAATATTCTCAGGATTAGTCAAAGTGTGACTAGTAGCAGTCTTAATCTTCAGGATATTATTATTATTTCTTCTATATTTTAAAGTGGCATGAAAATACTTAGTGTTTCTATCCCCAATAATAGAAGAAGTATCATTGGCTTTCTGTTGAAGAAGGGATTCTTCAAGATTAATAGCATCCAACAAGGACAAGTGTGCGTGAGCAACATTATCCACAAGAGTAGATGTGCCAATAACTTAAGCCTCTNTATATATATATATATATAAATTCCAAATTTTCTATTTTTAGACGATGAAGTTAACCTCACACAAAAATAAGGGGGCAACTTATAAGCCATAAAAAAAATTGTCATTTGACATGAATCCTTACACGATTAGCACAGATCTCAGAAAATTTTTGGTAAGAAATATTCAAACTCAAATTAAAATTCATGTCAAATCACTAAGTTTTAATCAAACTTAAAGTCAAACTGATTGGCTCGACAGGACAGACTCAAGACACCAAAATTGATTTGATCCGAATCAAATCAAGCTAGAATCAATCCATTAAACCATTTTTAGAAACTTCATGTGGTTTATGAAGGTGAAAAGAATTATACATTTGACAAGCTTATAATCAAATAAAACGTCTCGAGAAGATAAATCCAACAAACCCAAGATCACTTAATTCTGACATTATTAAAGCACTCGAATATCCATAAAATGTTATCCGATTAATTAAATCTCTCGGGACTGTCACCGTCGATCACTGCCAATCGGGTGCCTAATATTTATTGCAATGAAACTCCTTGCAGAATCATGATATACACCGCAAAATCCTGACTTAAGTTGAGAAGTAATGAAGAGCTCGATAAAGCAACACATCGTTCTAAAGGTTGTTCAATAACACCCTCCGAAGATGATGTAACAATGCACCCCCATAGACAGTGTAATGACAACCCTAAAGAAGATATAACAACACACCTTGCATATGATGTAATGACGTACTCTTAAAATGAGATCATGAATAACGTCATATCGAGGATTCGACGACAACTCCTTATAATAATTGCTTATAACTGATGTACTCATGATACAATGTCTTTATCTAGACTTTAAAGTTTTCTCCATATAGCTCACCGTTATGGCCTTTGAGACCAACTACGATATGTGGTCCATATCTCATGTAGCTCCCAACTCTGGCCTCTGTGGCCTAAAAATGTTATTACATATCATCTATAGGATCTATGTGACCAACTACGACCTAAGTAATCCATAACTCACACACCTTGTATAAATGTTATTACAATTCAAGATTACGACCCATGTGACCGACTACACCCTACATGATACACAATTAACACAACTCCCAACTCTAATCTGTATGGCCAACAAACATTTTTAAAACTCCCCACTATGATCAATGTGATCAACTGTGACCTATGTGACTCATAGCTCACACAACTCCATACTCTAGCCTCTGCGACCTACATACGATATTACAACTCACTACTACGACCTACATGACTCATAGCTCATACAACTGTTAACTCAAGCCTATATGGCATGTGAACGTTACTACAACTAACCACTACAGTCTATGTGAGTCATAGTTCTTGCAACTCCCTTCTACTCTTTGTGACCAACAAACGCTCCTTAAGAAACCATCTGTGACCTACACTAGATCTATATGACAACCACCACCCACAACATTCATGACTGACTATTGCGTTCATAGCAACTGATTACGACCCTTGCAGTTTACCATCACATGAAATTATATTTATTACAATCATATTACAACTATCGATGAGCTATCATTGCACATCTACAATGATCAAATTTATAACTCTATATTCTATAATTAAGAGTGAATCTATGTACTTACAATTACATTATGAATTATTTAAATTAGGCTAGGCCTCATGATTTTTTTCTTTTTATAGGACATTCCACATAAAAAGTCGAGGTATCTTCTGCTTGCTTCTATTTTATGTGTGTGTGCTGGAGGACGTCTAGTGCTAGAGTAGTTTCAACGAGTTTTTTAACCGGAAGACCTAGAGCGAACTATCGAGACTTTGGACTGCGGTTTCGATTCCCGCTATCCGCCCATGGTGAAATAATGTACTATAAAAAGATTCCGTCGGTACGAGCAGGGCGCGTTTTGGCCGAATCAATCTGATCCAATTATAAGATGTTAAATTATTATTTTACCATCGCGAATATTTTGACACACACCAATAACTAAACTCAACTAGCAATTAAATTCAAATTGTTCTCAATTAAATTATTTAAATTGAATTAATCTTGTTTTTTTGGATTCGATTTTATCAAAATTGTTATTGATTTAATTTTTCAGACATAGAAGGGCCGAATCAAATACAATCTGTGATATTAACATGATTTTCTTGAAAAGCTGCATTTGTATTAATATATTAGAAAATATACAAAATTATGCAAGTATTCATACATGTGGGATAAATAAGAGTTCTACCCTCTACAAACATAGCCATAATTTCTTATGATCATCAGATGCATCGAAATAAAACAGCCACTAACATATTTCCATTTATTTTTCTGTGGTCCGAGGCTCCTGGCATCCCGTGCTGAAAGCAAACAGAGCTGCCTCACAGTTACCTCCCCACGAAGCGATACCAGGCTTGCAAAGAGAAAATGAAGACGATCAGCTGCATTCTCTAAATCCTTATTCTTAATTACAATTCCTTGCTTGCTTGATGGAGATTCCAAAAAAAAGGAAAAGCAAAAAGGCAAAAAGGGCGAAGAGAAAAGCTTCGCGGGATATAGCTTCTTTTACCGAAATGCAGCCATTTTCTACTTCGATCACCGTTCCATTCATCTCTTTGTTGTTTGCCTTCAGAGGCTGTGGTCACTGGAAAGTGGACGGGGAGGCTGACTTGCTTCACAAATGGCGAGCACCAGTGGAAGCAGGACATCCGGGGAGCGCGGGTTGGAGAAGACGCTGACGAGGAAGATGACGCGGTTGCCGACGATGCTCGATGGCGGAGAAGAGGAGCCGACCGCGGACAGCGAGCTCGTGCCTTCATCCCTCGCTTCGATTGTTCCCATCCTGCGCGTTGCCAACGAGATTGAACCCATGAACCGAAGAGTCGCTTACCTATGTGAGTTCTTTTGCTCCTTTTTCCAACATTTTTTTTTCTTTCTCGCTACATTACCGGTTTTCATTGGACCTGACATTCAAACACGCTGGTTTGGCTTATCAAGCGTGGCGATTGCTGTCTTTGTTGGCTTTTGTGGTTACGTTGCTGAAGCTTATTAGAAGCGGGCAGCTAACTTGTTCTGAATAAATTTGTTACATAGCTGATATCATAGTGAGGATGAAAGCAGGAATCATGGTGAAAAGGCAAATCTGATAATAGTTTTATTTAAAAAAATGAATTCCGTGGATTTTTAGATGGACCAGCTTGTAATAATCAAGACAAATGGAGTAACAAGTTATTGTGGGCAACAAAATCTTCATTTCAGCTTGATCGCTAGGGCAAACATCAATTTTTTTGGGTATTTCGCCGCATGACAGAATGTTCTTGGCAGGGATACTGTTAACATGTACATGTTGTTTTTGTTTAACGTGGACTTGCAGAATCATAATTATGTATTGCCTTGGTAGCTTCTTTGTTCAGAACTGATCTTTTATTGCTAAAAAATTTAAAGTTTGATTGTACGCTTTTTTGTGACATGCAAGTCTACTTTTAAGTTACTGTAGCCTTTCGTGGCTACATGCTGCATTAATCTGAAGGCTATCGGAATCAAACTTACAAGGAACAATGCCAGGATCTGATATTTATGCTATTACATCGATTTTCTTCTGTAGTCTTCTTGTGTTAAATAAAAGCTGATGCCCAAATTTCTTTTGGATGGATAAAAGAATATTTAAGGAGCTCAACCATTTTAATTTAGGGGTATTTACATATGTAGCACACAATTCTTATGTATTTACATATCTCACACCTAAACTTATATATTTACACCCATAGGACTCAAATCTTTAATATCACATCAAAAGTAGCACTATTATTTGACGTAGTACATCATCTAGATGATGTTAAATGTTCACTTAAAAGAGTCCATATTCCAAAGAAAGTGCTCAATTAAGAGCCCATTCAAGACAAGAGATATATCAAGAAAAAATATTTGAATGTATTTTATTATTTTGTTCAATTTTAATTTCTAGAAAGTGATTTTCCAAACTTGGAGGTTTATGGCTAATCATAAAAATAATAAATTATGAATGTGGTGAACATCTTTGTCCTTTAATGACTACCTACCATTCCCTTCCTAATTCTCTCTTCCTTTTATTGACATTTTTAATCATTATAATCTCTATAAATAGGGTTGATATGTAATGACTTTCCATCAACTTTTAAATGAAATATTTGAGTAAGAATTCTCTGGTGTTGCATTGGTGGCTTCAAGTGTTGACTTTTTTTTGGTGATATTAGATATTTGTCTTCTCTTATCTTTTAAATTATTCATTATCTCTCCATACTGATCCATGTCTTAAACATCCTTTAATATCAATTACCAACAACCAAAGCCTCACAACCATTTTGAACCCTTTTTCATAGCTCTCGACCAAACTAAAGCATATTAAGGCCTAGTCTTGCTCTTTAACTCTCAACACATTATAAACCCATCCAAAACTACCCATGTACTTCAGATCATACGTACACATGCTAAAATAACCACAGATAATCATTTCCAGCTTTTAACCAATTTTAAGCCACTTTCCTGAAAGAAATATTTTAAATCAGCCTAAACTAGCATAATCTTGACTTGCTTTGCCTTTTATCCACCATTCTCCTCTAAATCTTTTAACAATCCACTAAAATATCCATATCGCATCATTAGCCCTAACACCGAACATTCATAATAATTTTTATTACTTTATCTCATCAAAAGACCGTTCATCTCTATCATATTTAATATCAGAATGAATCTGAGAAAGAGCTGATTTGGTCAGAGCTTTTGGACATTTAAGAAATTCTTTTTGGTGGACATGTCTCTACAAGATTTTTAGTTAATCCAAAAAGTTTATAGTTAATGAATCTCTTCTAATGATAGATTTATTCTCCTTTAATAACCTGGGCATCTATTATATATCTAGCAAAATTATGATGCAATCATGAAGTTTGATTAGCAAGCTCCACTACAAAGCATGACTTACATCTATTGTGAATCTATCTCTAAACTTTGTCTTGAGTGAAAACTTTGTTTAGGAAGTGCTCCACTTCAAGAAAACACAATCTCACCTTGATGCTATCAAAATATTAAGTTGTCTGCTTCATTTTTAATGTTAACTTTTATGGTAAACTAGTTGCTCATTATGTCAAAACTTGAAGAAATTTGTCATCTTAATGACCAGTGAGTTGTAGATTTAGGCAAATTCCATTTAAAGCTGCATGCTTAAGAGTATTTGTGTACAAAAAATACTGCATTTGAAGCTAAAATTGACTTTGTCAAAAAAGATTTAAATTGCCTAAGGAGAGTTTGAGACGTAAGTGGACTTTGTACCACTCTTCTCACTTGAAAGTTCTTGTAGTTGAAGATTCACTTTATTTTTGCAAATATATTTCATTTTCTCACTCTCTCAACTGTAGCCTTTTTCCCCTCATTTTTATTCATAAAAAAAAAAAAAATGCATCATGGCACCAAAATCAATTTCCCAAGATCAAATTGAAAATTTAACTCAAATAGTTGATTCTTGAGAACTTAATATTCACGAAAGTGATACTAAGAATAAAGAATTATTTGACGAGACGAAAAATCAAATGCAAGATTTAAAAGATCAAGTGAAAACAATCCTAAGTCTTATACAAAATAATAAACTCTCTACCACATTGCCCACCCAAATTTACATTACACCATAAAAAAAAATGATTCATACTTAAAGCTAGGAGAAGACCAACTTCATTAAAGATAATCTAATAAATGGATGTATAATGTACCATCCGTATTAGAATAATGATGACTTTAATGATCTTTCTAGGGCAGTTAAAGTTGAAGCTTCTTCTTGTGATGAAACCCATAATTCTAATAAGTTCTTAGATTGGTTAGTCCAAATGGATGATTTTTTTTTTATTGACACAAGATAGATGATTATTAAAGGGTTTCATTTGCCAAAATGAAATTTTCTGATCGTACTAAAATTTATTGGAATTATGCATTAGCCAGAGAATGATGGCTGGGACGGAACACCCTTGGATTGAAATGAAGTGGATTTTAAGAACTAAATAATGTCCTAAGCATCATGATAAAAAATTAAATGTACAACTATTGACTTAAGGTAAGATAGTCTTCCTGTGACTGAATACTCGAACACTTTTGAAGACATGATTGTTATGACTGACTACATTTGCAATGATTGACAATTGACCAATAAATTTGTCATTAGCTGTAGGGTGAACATTAAGAGTGAAGTTGAGCTATTTGACTCTCAACATTTCTTTTAAAATTAAATGGACAAACGTCCTCTAGTTCATCACATAGACCTGTTGTTAGAACCACTCAACCTACTAGTCAAACTTAGCAGCCCAAAGCTCCCCCTGAGGGAGGGAGTTCAAGAAATAATAAAAATATCATATGTTTTAAATGCCACAAAAGATATCATATGTAAGGGGTGGTTGGAGAGGATTCAACAAGAACCAATAAAACAATCTGAAACAGAGAAAGAAAATCAGTAGAATAAAGTTGTAATGCACTAATGAAATAAAAAATACAAGATACAAAAATTTTCTACTCTCGCAACCGATTGAGATACATAAATCATTATCCGAAAGATTGACGAAGGAGACCCGTGATGTCATCACCAACAACGAAGGGTTATAGTTGCCACCCTCCAATGCCGTGGATACAGACTCGTTCCATACGGAAACCACAAAGGGGAGCCAAAGCCCTTATGCAACTTAAATGAACCTAAGGTCCCTAAAACAATCAAAGAAACACATATAAATAATCTCTTAATTCTAATTCAGGAATATAAGAAATTCAGGCCCCACAAGAATCGACAACCACAATAGGTAAGAAATCTCTATTTTGGTGCTGGACGTGTCAAAATCTTGCTCGGTTCTCGATTATGTTGGTAATTGCTGTGGATCCTGAGTGATCCGATCCTGTGATTGCAGAGACTCACAAAAAAACTTGTTTCCGCGCATGACCACACGCGAGTCCACGTTCCCGTTTGCCCCCCATGTTGCCATCCTAAGCGTCCTGTGTCTGTTTAAAAATTGAAATCGATATTTTAATAAAGTCAATAGGACACCTAATGAATTTTACTATAAGTTAATTAATCACAATTTAATTTTGAAATTTTCTCAAAATAATTAACCCCAACTGATTCACTTTCTGTCCACTGCTGCATCTTTTTCACACCATTCCCATATTAGAAATTCATGAATAAAACACCAAGCATGCATCGACACATAACATGTCAGGCATGCAAACACGAGTCACAAAACTAGTAATACTGCACAACCACAAGAATGATACTCTAATTAATTTCTTGCAAACTACACATTCCATAATGCATCACAAATCATTATCAACACCTTGAATGCATGCTGCAATGCATATGCCGCAAAGGCAAGATTTTCAAACCCATGAATATACTTATTTTCCTTTTTCTTAAACAATTTAAGGAGCATTGTTTAAACAATAGCTTTCCTGCATCAATCGGCATGGCTTGGAAAATTTTGACTCGTACTACTTAATATTTTGATATCAAACATAATAGCAATCCAACATAGTTTCCTCAACTTAATGCATGAAGTAACCTAAAGTATATTATTTAAAAAAATCTAAATTATATCAAGATAGAAGTTATGCCAAGCATAAACTAAATTGGAATTATGAGATAACCTTCTTGGCTAGAAAGTCATTTTGTCCATCATCACATCACATGCATGAACTTCAAAATGGAAATATAGATGAATGAACCAACCAAATGAGATCAAATATATGAACTGCAGATGAATTTATAATGAAACACTCTTAATGAAAATGAACAAAGAATGACAACAAGCAGGAGGGCTAAAGGAGGTGCGACAATGAGCATTAATTGGGTCGATAGGAGTGACAGCAAGCGGGTGGACTTTTGGAGAGTGCGGCTGTATGCAACAGCTGTTGGAGGGTTCGACAAGAAGAAATGTAAAGTGGGAAAGGGAACAATACGAGGAGATAATCATCACTTTGGAGCAGGATACAACTGGAGCACCACCCGTCCTCGAATCCAACTCTAGCATGGAAGAAAGATGCCGAAGCTAAAATCTCTAGCAAAACTAATCTAAAACATAGAATACAACAATACTAACAACAAAACATTTATCCCACTAGGTGGGGTCGGCTACATGAATCCTTTTTCTCCATTGTGTCCTCTTTAGTGTCATATGTTCATTTAATTCTAACAAATTAAGATCATTTTTTATATAATATACCCAAGTCTTCCTAAGTCTATTTCTTTCTTTCTCAACATAAGTCAAATCTANAGATCATTTTTTATATAATATACCCAAGTCTTCCTAGGTCTATCTCTTTCTTTCTCAACATAAGTCGAATCTGAAACATCTACTCTTCTAATTGGATCATCAGATGACCGACGTTTAATGTGACCAAACCATTTAAGACGACTCTCTCTAATTTTTTCCGTCATTGGAGCTACACCAACCCTATCACAGATATATTTATTTTGCATTTGGTCTCTAAGTGTAAAGCAACTCCTCCACCTAATCATTCTCATCTCAGCAGCACTTAATTTTATGCTTCTCTTTTAAAGGCCAATGCTCAGTGCCATAAAGCATCGCTGGTCTCACCACCATCTTATAAAATTTTCTTTTCAGTCTAAGCGGTACTTCTTTATCACACAATAGGCTCGAAGCATTCCTCCACGTCAACCAACCAACTTGAATTCTACTAATAACATCCCCATCAATATCACCATCGTTTTGAACAATAGACCCGAGATATTTAAATCGTTCACACCTTTTAATAATTTGACTTCCATGTATTCAATTTTAGTTCTACTCAAACGAAGGCCTTTAAACTCCAAGACAAGTCTTCATAATTCAAACTTTTCCTTAACTTTTTCTCTCGTCTTATCCAAGAGAAGGGTATCATCAGTAAAAAACATACACCAAGGAACATCCTCTTGTAAGTGTCCAGTAAGACCATCCATAATTAAAGCAAAAAGATATGAGCTTAAAGCCGATCCCTGATAACCAACCGAAATAGGAAATATTTGGTCAATCCTCCTTATGTTTGTACACAAGTAACAAATCTTGTATATATATCTTTAATGACTTGATATAAGTCATATCAATACCTTTCTTCTCAAGAACTCTCCAAAGGATATATATTGGAACCTTATCGTAAGCTTTTTTCTAAATCAGTAAAAATCATATGTAGATTCTCCTTATTATCTCTGAATTTCTCCATCAAACTTCTCAATAAATGTATAGCTTCCATGGTAGATTTGTCCGACATAAATCCAAATTGATTATGAGAAATTTTTGTAATACGTCTTAACCTATGTTCAATTACTCTCCTTCCATAAATTTAAGTATGACACATCAACTTAATTCCTCTATAATTTGCATACTCTTGTGCATCCCCTTTATTCGTAAAAATGAGGACCAATACCCTTTCTCCACTCCTTAGGCATCTTTTTAGTTTTAAAAATGATATTAAAGAGTTTAGTAAGCTAAGAAACTCTCAAATCTTCTAAATATTTCCACACTTTAATTGGAATATCATTAGATCCTTCAAACTTTCCACCCTTTGTTTTCTTTAAAGCCTCATCAACTTCCTTTTTACTAATGCGATGGTAAAAATGAAATATTTTTTTATTATTAACGATATTAAGATCTCTAACGTCGATCGTTTTTCCGAAACATCATTAGAAAATTTATCAAAATAACTCAACCACCTATTATGAATATCTTTTTCTAAGAAAAACGNCATCCCCATCAATATCACCATCATTTTGAACAATAGACCCGAGATATCTAAAGCGTTCACACCTTTTAATAATTTGCCTTCCATGTATTCAGTTTTAGTTCTACTCAAATGAAGGCCTTTAGACTCCAAGATAGATCTCCATAATTCAAACTTTTTCTTAACTTTTTCTCTCGTCTTATCCAAGAGAAGGATATCATCAGCAAAAAACATACAACAAGGAACATCCTCCTGTAAGTGTCCAGTAAGACCATCCATAACTAAAGCAAAACGATATGAGTTTAAAGCCGATCCCTGATTTAAACCAGTAGAAATAGGAAATATTTGGTCAATCCTCCTTATGTTTGTACACAAGTAACAAATCTTGTATATATATCTTTAATGACTTGATATAAGTCATATCAATACCTTTCTTCTCAAGAACTCTCCAAAGGATATATATTGGAACCTTATCGTAAGCTTTTTTCTAAATCAATAAAAATCATATGTAGATCCTCCTTATTATCTCTGAATTTCTCCATCAAAGTTCTCAATAAATGTATAGCTTCCATAGTAGATTTGTCCGACATAAATCCAAATTGATTATGAGAAATTTTTGTAATACGTCTTAACCTATGTTCAATTACCCTCTCCCATAATTTTAAAGTATAGCACATCAACTTAATTCCTCTAGAATTTGCATACTCTTGTGCATCCCCTTTATTCATAAAAATGAGGACCAATATACTCTTCCTCCACTCCTTAGGCATCTTTTTAGTTTTAAAAATAATATTAAAGAGTTTAATAAGCCAAGAAACTCTCAAATCTTCTAAATATTTCCACACTTTAATTGGAATATCATTAGGTCCTTCAAACTTTCCACCCTTTGTTTTATTTAAAGTCCCATCAACTTCTTTTTTACTAATGCAATGGTAAAAATGAAATATTTTTTTATTATTAACGATATTAAGATCGCTAACGTCAATCGTTTTTCCGAAACTTCATCAGAAAGTTTATCAAAATAACTCAACCACCTATTATGAATATCTTTTTCTAAGAAAAACACTTTTTGATTTTCATTTTTAGTACACTTTACTTGAGTTAAATCTTTATTTTTCTTTTCTCTTTATTTGACTAATTTATATATATATATATATATATATATATTCACCCTCATTAGTATCTAATATATTATAAAGGTCATTAAAAATAAAATTTTTAGCGTCACAGATTGTTCTCTTAGACTCTCTAAGGGCCGTTTGCTATTTTTCCCAGTTCTCTAAGCTTTTACATTTAAACCAAATTTTATAATATAACTTCTTATTTTTATCTTTTCTTGCACGTTATTATTCCACCATCAATAATTTTTTTTTATAAAACCCTTTTTTTAATTCTCCAGTTACATCTTTTGTCACTTGTTTAATAGTGTTTGTTACTTTATCCCACATACATTTGTTTCTTCATAAACATCCCAAAATTTAAAATATTGAATTTTACTTATAAAAATAATTTTATTTGTATCTTTTAGGTACCCCATCTAATTCTACGACGATGATTCTTATTATTCTTTATTTTACAACTCTTCATCTTAAAATCTAGAATTAATAATCGATGTTGAGTACTTAAATTCTCACTTGGAATGTCCTTACAATCTTTACATTCTCGACGATCTCTTCCTTTCATAAGAAAATAATCAGTTTGTGTTTTGTTAGATCTATTCTTATAAATAATAATATGTTCATCTTTTTTCTTGAATAAAGTATTAGTAATAACAAAATTATACGCTAAAACAAAATCTAATTTAACACAATCTTCTTCATTAATTACTCCGAAACCATAGCCTCCATGAATATTTCTAGAATCTTCTACTACTGACAATTACATTTAAATCTCTTCCAATAAAAATTCTATATTCAAGAGGTTTCATTTGTATTAAGTTTTCTAAGTCATTCTAGACCTAAACTATAGAATATACCATATAAATACTAGTCGGGTAGTTATGGGTGGGGCTCTCTTAGTTAGGTGATAATTACACTTGAATGAGTGATCGTGCGGTTCCCTCCTCCCTTGGGACGAACCAATTCAAGCGAAACTGCTCCCGGTTCGACAACTGGAGGTTGTCGCGTCTTGCGTCTCGTGCAGGATCACGTGTCTAGGTAGGGATTCAACTTCTCGTGCAGGATCACGTGTCTAGGGAGGGATTCAGCGTCTCATACTGAAGACACACCCACATCAGTCTATCGGGGTTGGAGGAGCTTTAATCTAATTTATTGCAGTTGAAGCTTCAGTGCCTCGTAGCACGGAGTCAAATTTGCTATGTTGAAAGTAACAGAAATGTTGCAATCGTCTAGTAGGTTGATCTTGTTTGCATTGTCATTCAACTTTTTAAGAATCCTGAAAGGTCCTAAGCTTGAGCTTCTCAAAGGATCTTATCAAAAACCTTTTTTTTTCATCCTAAACCATACTAAATCCCCTTCTTGGAAAGTTACCTTCTTTCTAGTTTTAGTTGCCTATGTTTGGTACTTGCAGTTCTGTTTGGTGATCTCCTTTCTCATTGTAACCTCTAAATCTCTTGCACCCTCTTTGCAACATTCCCACTGATCTCTGATATAGGAATGACTGGTACCAAGTCAAGTGGCGTGAAGGGGTTACACCCATACACGATCTTAAATGGGTTGCGCCCCGTGGTCCGACTCACAGATCTGTTGTAAGCAAATTCGACGTGAGCTAGAATCAAGTCCCACTGCTTAATATGTTTCCCAACAAAGCACCTCAGAAGGTTCTCCATACTACTGTTCACCACTTTCGTTTGACGTTCCTCTGTGGATGAGCTACTAAGCTTATCTAAAGCTCAGTGCCAAGCTTCCTCCACAGAGTCCTCCAAAAGGGATTTAAACTTGACTTCTCTGTCGGAAGTAATGGTCCTGGGTATTCCGTATGGTCTCACGACCTCCCTGAAGTAAAAGTCAGCTACATGGGATGCATTCAACTTCTGATGGCAAGGTACGAAATGCGTTTTTGTCGAGAATCTATCCATCACAATCATCACAAAAACTTTGTTCTATTGTGTCCTCGGAAGACCAACCACAAAATCCATGCTAACATTCACTCATAGGGCCTCTGACACTGGTAAAGGAGTGTATAGTCCTACACTCTGCCCTCTAATTTTGGCCACATGACAAATTCTGCATTTTTTAATGTGCCACTTAACATCTCTCATCTGTTGGGGCCAAAAAAGTGTTTTTCACGATTGCAAGATTATTATCTCTACCAAAGTGTCTCGTAAGTCCTCTGTTGTGACTTTTCTGAATAATGGACTCTCTCATTGAATTATAGGAATACACAACTTATTATGGTGGAACAGATAACCATCAGACCCGTGATACTGCTCGGTAGGCTTCTCATGATACTAATCCTAGATCTCTCAGAAATCTTCATATGTCCAGTACAACTCCTTCACTACCTCAAAGTCTAAGGCTCGAGTCTGCATAGAAGTGATCATCAAATAACGACTCGGTGCATCTGCTATTTGATTATGACTTCCTGACTTGTGCTTAAGCACTAATTGGAATGATGTCAAGAACTTCACCCAGAACGCATGTAGACCCTTTAGTTTGTTTTGACTGTTCTAGAACTTCAAATCTCATGATCTGTAAATAAGTTGAACTCGCTCACCAACATGTAGTAACTCCAGTGACTAAGCACTCTTACGATTACATATAACTCTTTATAGTATGTCGAATATTTTCTCCTAAACTCATTTAACTTCTCACTGAAGAAGGCTACGGGGTAGCCTCCTTGGCTTAGTACTGCTTTGATCCCTATATTTGAGGCGTCACACTCCACTTTGAACAACTGATTGAAGTTCGGTAATGCCAATACCGGTTCCTGAGTCACCTTCTCCTTCAGGGTATCGAAATTAGATCGAGCTGCATTCGTCCACTGGAACTTCTTTTTTAAATGCTCTGCTAAGGGAGCCATGATGATGCTGATGCTCCTGATGAATCGCCTATAGAATGATGTCAGCCCCGAAAGCTATCTCAACTCAATGAAATACTATGGGGCTGTCCAACTTATGATGACTTCGATCTTTGCACGATCTATCTGAATGCCTGCACTAGACACAATATGACCCAAAAAATGTACCTTTGATTTGGGTGGGCATATAGTTTCTCTGATTGCAAAATCTCGAAGTCCGTCTTCGGGTGTTACAAATGCTACTTGGATCTGTTGTATGCTAGAATATTATTGAAATACACCACTACAAACTTCCCCGATGTTAGCCCAAAACACTTGATTCATCCACCTCATGAATGTGCTGGGCTCATTAGCAACCCAAATGACATGACTGTCCACTCTTATAATCCACTCGGGTCTTGAAAGCAGTCTTCCACACACTTTCTAGTCTCATCCGGATCTGATGATAAGTCGATCTTGGAAAATACAATGATTTCATGCAACTGATTCAAGATGTCATCCAGGCTAGGTATGGGGAACCTGTATTTGATGGTAATTTTGTTGATGGTCTGACTATCCATGCACATCCTCCATGATCCATCATTCTTAGGTACCAGCAAAGCGGGGACATCACATAGGCTAGTACTCTTTCTTACCAAACTTCTCATTGCGAGATCCTGTACCTATCGCAGTAGTTCCTCATACTCTACTGGTCTTAATTTGTAGGCAGGCCTATTTCACAACACTCATCTGAGGATGAAAACTATGATATGCTGAATGTCTCTTAATAGTGGCAATCCCTCTGGAAGGCTGTTAGTCATCACATCCCAAAAGTCAAGTAGTAGGACAATAGTGACAATCCTCCTCAGTTCTCTCTAGCAGGACTAAAGCCATTACCACTGGAGCCACTCACACCGACTGCGTAAAAGTGGCCCTTGGGACTATCAGCGCCTTTGTGATGTCTACTACTCTTAGATTCTTGACGCGCACAAAAAAAAAAAAAAAGATGTGTATTCCAACCTTCTTGAATGAATCGGTGTTTATGAACCCGTCGTGCTGCGCCTTGTAGTCCAACGACCACGATCTCTTCCACAATATATGGTAAACATCCATAGGTATCACGTCATACCACACCTACTTCTGTAGCTGATCTTCAATAGAAAACTCAACCAAACACTACTGATCCACGCGTATATCATTTTCTCTTTTCAACAGGTAATGGAGTAGGATTGAAGATGCTTCTATGTGGCCAACCCCAGTTTCATTATCATCAGAGTGGATACTACATTCTCACAACTCTTACCACCAATGATCAGGATGCTGACTTTTCCTTTGACTGTACACTTGGTGTGGAAAATCCTATGCCTTGCCATGATTTATCCTTTTTCAGTTATGTCTGTAGGACCTTCCTTACTACTAGTATTTCTCCATCATCTCCCTGAAGTTGAAGTTCCTCCTCTGTTTTCTCCTTGCCCACTTCCTCGATGACACCTTGCTCAGTGAACGAGGCTCATAAAGCAGCTGAAGGCTATGTGTCATTAACAGTGACACTAAAAATCTCCTAACAGGTACTGTACTGGGCGAATTACTCTTTTTGGGTTTCTTTCCACTAAGCTCTGTCTTGTCACTTTTTTATCTGGTCTTCCCAGCTCTTTCAGATGCACCCTTGTTGGTAGCTGCAGCTATAGGTAATTGCCTGAATGAGGGTGGTCACGTGCTTTGTTTCTGCTGTCTTTCCACCTTGAAGGCTAAATTTTGGACATCTCCCAGTAACCTATAGGGTTGTAGTTACACAATGTTACTGATAGCTAGCTGGCTTTGAGCCCGTCAGATATCGAGCTATAGTATGTTCTTCTAGCTCGTGATAGGGGCAACGTTAAGTTAGCTTTGATACCAAATGATGTCGATATTAACCCAAACCACAACGGAATGATAATTTTATTACTGAAATTTGAAGGGAATTACAAACAAAGGACATTTGAAAATAGGAAAACAATGACATAAATACAAATACCCCTTCGGGTGAGGATCGAAGGTGATGGGCTGCGTGTCGAGATGGGGGAAACAAAGAGTTTAAGTGCTAGGGAGGCCTAGCAGTAGCAAGGGGAAGGTGGTCTTGTAGCTTGACAACAAAGAGGGGGGGTGGCGGCGCTTTGTGATGTGCGACAGTGAGCAGTAAGTGGGTCGGTAGGGGTGGCTGTAAGCAGTTGGATTGTTTGAGAGTGCGGCCTCAATCAGTGGTTGTTGGAGGGTGTGACAACAAGCAAGGGAAAGTGGGAAAGTGCAAAATACGAGGAGATAATCACCACTTTGGAGCCTGATACGACTGGATTATCACTTGTCCTCGAATACAAGAAGACACCGATGACAAATATCTTATACAAAAACTGGCCTAAAATATAAAAAATAATATATAAATACTGTCAGGGTAGCTAAGGGTGGGGCCTTCTCATTTAGGCGGCAATTCTCTTTGAAGAAATGATCATGCAATCCCCACATCCTTTGGGATGAACCGGTCACCTGATTCGGTAGCTCGAGGTTACCGTGTCTCATGTCTCGTGTAGGAGACACACTTACGTGAATGGATATATCTCATCTCTTACAATAGCTCTAGGAGTGGGGCGCAAAGAAGATTCTGATGAGAATTATATGTGGACTCACAGAGAAAATGTGAAAATAGATTATAATTCAAGGAATGCAGAAATAAGTTTAAATCAAATAAGATGAAAACTATATTTATGCAATAATTTCTAATTTGAGCATAAGTTCTAGTGTGTAGCACAATTTTAAATGGTCCCACCTTCCTAGAATTCAACTTCTAAAGTTTCCATATTTCCGCCTTTTTGTATTTAAATGTGTCATGACCTTAGATTTCACATACCCTCTGTCCACATAAACAAAAAGTTTATAGGTGCTATTATTAGTAATGAATTTTCTATGACTATCCTCATATAGATCATTCAAATATTGCCCAAATTTCAATGCAAATGCGTTTGGTTCTAGGTAAGACAACAAGAGTTTATGTTCTCCTGGCTAATGTATTGTGACCGTGTCAAATAGACTCGTGTCCGTAGTTCTATTGAATGATGAATTGTGTAGTCATATGAAATATCAAATTTCACCCCTATGCATAATAATTTATATAACAATAATATATTTCCGAAGCTTCTATTAATCATTTTAATTTGACCATCAATTTGTGGACAATAAACTACTAAAAATTTAAGTTGTGCTCCCACTATCATTCCAAGGGTTTTCTGGAAATAATTTATAAATTTTACATCATGATAAGAAATAATTGTTTCAGGTAAAATATATATTTTAACAACTTTATGAAATCACAAATTAGCAATGTGAGATGCATCAATATTTCAATGACATGATATGACATTCGCCATTTTAGAAAACTTCTGACCACTACAAATATAAATACTTCCTAAGTGTTCTCAACAAGTGTAACTCAATGTCCATCTGAACATTCTTCTACGATTTATATGGAATTGTGAAGGTGTATGTTACATTGTGCTATGTTTTTTACTCTTAGCGAACTTGCTATTCTTACATCTCTTAGCCAACTTGGCAAAAAATATCTATCCTAAATCATTGCAATGGTCCTATCTCTACCAGAATGTCCAACACTATCCTCATCATGTGATTTTAAAATAAAAAACATTCTTATTGCTAATTCAATAATACAACGAGAAGTCCCCTTAAATTAACCATTTTTAATCATGCAATCTTTAGTAAGCAACAATGACTCATTTTTTCCTTCATAAATTCAACCAAATTTTTTACATGTAAAGTACTTCCCCTTTACTTGTCAACCCCTTTAACCTTAACTTGCATGGTATGCAATAGAAAAAAAAATTGCTAACCAAAGCATCAATTGATTTATTATTAGATCATGTAAGTTTGTAAGGGTAAACAATTTTCTTAATGAAACTCAATCCACTTAGTATGTCAATGCCTCAAATTCTTTTGGAAGTTCAGATATTTTGAACTTGATAATAATTATTAGAGTATGACATATTTCTTAGGCAACTATTACCGTCTCTAGTATGGAAAAGCTTACAATATATTATATGATTTTCTATAATAGTATGATATTTCTGTTTGGCTTAATTTAATTCCTTATTTAAAATGTAATTAGATGTCTTTCTTGACTTAACTCTCCTCTATTTCTTATTCTATTTGCACACAAGGAACCTTGAATATTTTATTAAAGTTGGGTAACTTAAGCACAAGTATATTTGTAAGTCTATTTTGTTAGCAAAAGTATCACACTAAACCTTTAATGAATCCTTTATAAAAAATAACTAAGCCATGAAAACTCCAAATATACTGTGTATTAGCAGGTTTTGATAATCATTTTGATTAAACATATCATATTCAATATATTATTCATCCATAAACACATTAGAACTTAGGAAAACCACAAATTTAGTTGCAAAATAATATTTTTCTTATTCAAATATAATTTGTAGTTGTAAAAGCTCAGAAGTGACAATTTTCATGAATAGGCTGAATGTCTTTTTCCTTAGCTTTCATTGCTATAAATAATAGTTTGTACAATATCTTTTAGGTACATAATAAAGTGCATAATAAATTTTTGGCAACTTAATAATACATTTTCCTAATTTAAATATTTAGCATAAAAGGAAAATAATCCGTGCAGAAATAAGGGATTTAATGTGGCATTGTAAAGAATGAAACTCTTAATTCTGTCTGATTTTATTTTCTTCTGATTTATTTACTCCTGATTGATATCCCCCCTCAAATTGATGCTGACTGTTCAAGAAACATCAATTTGCCAGCAAGAAGCTGATGACTCTGTCGAGAAAAGCTTTAGTAAATATATCAGTCGTTTGAAGATTAGAAGATATATGAGGAACAAAATAACACCATCCTCATAGGCTTCTCGAATAAAATGACAGTCTACTTCAATGTGTTTCGCGCGCTCAGGAAAGACGGAATTAGCAGCAATCTGGTAACACTAGTATTATCTGCATGAAGAGAAGTAGACTTGAGCCGAGGAAAACCAAGATCAGCCAATACACCTCGAAGCCAAATGATCTCGGAACAAGCAGAGGACATAACACGATATTCAGATTCAGTAGGTGACTTAGACACTCGATCTTGTTTTTTGCTCTTCCTAGAAATTAAAGAGTTGTCGAGAAACGTGCACCAACCAGAAATAGATCGACGTGTATCAGAACAACCAGTCCAATCGACATCATTATAGACTATTAAAGTAATAGGAGACGCCACAGAAAGGAACAAACCACGATGAGAAATACCTTTCAAATACCGAACAATACGTCGAACTGCGGCTAAATGAAGATGTGTGGGTGCCTGTATGAATTGACTAACTTGTTGCACAACAAATGAAATATCAGGACGTGTAGTAGTCAGATATTTGAGACTCTCAACAAGTTGTCGATACAGAGATGAATCAGATAGAAATTCACGATCATTCTGTTTATATTTGACATTTATTTCCAAAGGAGTATCAATAGAGTGACCATCTTGGAGACCAACCAAAATAATGAGTCCCTTAGTATAGTTGTGCTGATTAAGAAATACCAGCAGGAAGAGTGAACCTCAATTCCTAGAAAATAAGTTAATTACCCCAAATCCTTCATATGAAAAGAACCCTGAAGACGCTTCTGTAACTGAGACATCAATTGATTATTAGATCATGTGATGACAATATCATCAACATAGACTAATAATAAAACAATTCTCGTGTCAGTCTTGCAAAGAAATAATAATAAATCATACTGACTTTGAATGAAAGATAAGCTAAGAAGAGTATTGCGAAACTTTTCAAACCAGATCCGTGGAGCCTGTTTCAAACCGTATAGGGATCGTTTGAGCTTACAAACATCTTGTGTGGGTGTAGAAAACAAGCCTGGAGGAGTCGTATAGACATCTTCTTTGAGATTCTCATGCAAAAATGCATTCTTAACATCCATCTGCCTTAATAATCTGTCTTTAGTTGCAGCAATAGATAACACCAGCCGGACAGTTGTTATCTTAGCCATAGGTGAAAAAGGTTTCTTCATAATTAATCCCGCATTTCTATCGATTGTCAAGAGCTACCAATCTTGCCTTATATCTGTCAAGAGAGCTATCAGATCGGAGCTTAAGAGAATAAACCCATTTACAACCAATGAATTTAACACATACAGAACATGACATATCATCCCAAGTATGATTGTCTTGAAGTGCCTGAAGTTCTTCTTGCGTGGCTTTGATCCAACAAGTCTGTTTAGCAGCCTGCAAGTTAGAGGTAGGAACAATAAAATTAGTTAAAATTGCAAAATACCCATATCCATCTGGAGGACTAATGCGCCGAGTTGATCGTCGAGGAATTATTAGAGCAATTTTTTGAGTAGCGTCGGGGAGGATTGAAGATGAAGGGGGCAGACGTCGTGTGTAGACAATGTCAGACTTGAACTGTTTATCAGAACAAGAATTATCAAATTGTGGAATTATAACGGTATCCGGTGTCGACAAATGATGCTGAAAGTAATATTCATGTTCAAAGAAAATTACATTTTGAGAGATATGCTATCGATTATTAATCCAATCATAACACACGAAACCTTTATGATTAGAACTGTACCTCATAAAGGCACATCGTACTGACTGAGCTACCAATTTATAACGTTCATGAGCAGACAGATGAATAAAGCAAACACATCCGAAAGTATGTAGCATATGATAGTTAGGATGTTTACCAAAAAAATCGATAGTATGAAGAATCATACTTCAATTGTTGAGATGACAAACGATTAATGAGATAAATTGTAGTAGATAAAACTTCAGTTTAAAACTTAGCTGGAACAGAAGATTCTATCAGAAATGTGCGCACTGTATCCAATAGATGTCGATTTTTCCGTTCAGCCACTCCATTCTGCTGAGGTGTATAGGGACCTGAACGTTGTGAAACAATACATTTGTTATGGAGAAAGGCTTGAAACTCATGATACATGTATTCACCACCATTGTCAGACCGTAAGGTTTTAATGCAAGTAGAGAACGGAGTTTCAATATATGCTACAAATGTTTGAAATACAGTAAATACTTCTGCTTTGGAATGCAAAAAATAGATTCAAGTAAATTGACTGTAATCATCAATAAATGTCATAGAATATCTATATTGAGCATTTGAAATAACAAGTGTAATTCCCCAAACATCACTCTGAATAATGTCAAAACGTTATTATCACGACTGCCGAAAATAGGAAAATGTAATCTCTTATTTTTTCCAAGTTTACAAATAGAACAATTAACAATTAAACTCTTATCTGTAGAACAAAAGTCACCACTTTTAAACAAATACCTTATAAAGGCACATCGTACTGACTGAGCTGCCAATTTATGACGTTCATGAGCAGACAGATGAATAAAGCAAACACATCTGAAAGTATGTAGCATATGATAATTAGGATGTTTACCAAAAATTCGATAGTATGAAGAATCATGCTTCAATTGTTGAGATGACAAACGATTAATGAGATAAATTGTAGTAGATAAAGCTTCAGTTCAAAACTTAGCTGGAACAGAAGATTCTATCAGAAATGTGCGCACTGTATCCAATAAATGTCGATTTTTCCGTTCAGCCACTCCATTTTGCTGAGGTGTATAGGGTCATGAACGTTGTGAAACAATACATTTGTTATGGAGAAAGGCTTGAAACTCATGATACATGTATTCACCACCATTGTCAGACCGTAAGGTTTTAATGCAAGTAGAGAACGGATTTTCAATATACGCTACAAATGTTTGAAATACAGTAAATACTTCTGCTTTGGAATGCAAAAAATAGATCCAAGTAAATTGACTGTAATCATCAATAAATGTCATAAAATATCTATATTGAGCATGTGAAATAACATGTGTAATTCCCCAAACATCACTCTGAATAATGTCAAAATGTTATTATCACGACTGCCGAAAATAGGAAAATGTAATCTCTTATTTTTTCCAAGTTTACAAACAGAACAATTAACTACTAAACTCTTATCTGTAGAACAAAAGTCACCACTTTTAAACAAATACTTCAACACCATATCATTTGGATGACCTAATCTTTTATGCTAGACGTCTGCCTTATTCTCAACAACTAAAGAAGCCCATGACACATTCCGAGGAACAATAAATTGTAATGGAAATAGACTGCCCATTTTAGGCCCCTTCACTATCACTTTCTCTGACACCTGATCCTGCACAATACATCAATCTCGAGAAAAATTTACGTCACAATTATTATTCACAATTTGACCAACAAAGAGTAAGGTAATAGATAATTTAGGAGAAACCAAAACTTGTCTGAATGATGAGTTAATATCACCAACTGTTGTAATTAAAATATTTTTTCCATCAACAACTTGAATATGTTGAGTACCAGTTTATGGTCGTTGGTTTTGCAATAAATTAGCTGTGCTAGCATATAATTTGTGACGCCTGAATCAACAAACCAAGGGGAAGGAAGATAGGTAATAATTTTACCTTTCCCTTGTTGACCGAGAGCAGAAAAGGCAGAGAGAATCATCTGTTGAATCATATCTGGTGTGAGAACTGATTGGTTATTGCCAACAACTGTGGATGTCAAGCCAGCATTGTGAGTGTTGGATACCATGGCATGAAGTGCTTGTGGTTTGCGGTTCCGAGGTCGTTTAGAACACTACGTAATAATATGTTCCTTTTGCTTGCAATAAGTACAGAGCTTCTTACTACAATTGCATGCAATATGACCAAGTTCTTTGTAGCTGTAGCACTGCACTGGTCCATTCCCTTTGGTCTGAGCAACATATGCGATATTAACTATTTCTGATGATCCACCTGTTGTGCTGATAGCAGCTTGTGTCGCCAATCTTTATTCTTCGCGCATAATTCATCAAAATAGACATCCAAACAAGGAATGAGATCTTTGTTCAGCAACCCAACCCGAGCTGTTTCAAATTCAGTTATGAGCTTCATTAAAAACTGATCACGACACTTCATGAATAGCCTGAAGACTAGCTAAGTTCTCCTTTGACACCTTAACATAGATAATTCCAGCATATTTGCTCCATAAATTTAGAAAGCCAGAATAATATTGTTCAATTGAGAGATTCTCCTGACTATTATTACTCATACCAAGTTTCAATTGAAAGCATTTTGCAATATTATTTTGATTGTAAACATGCTTCAAGTATTCTCACATTTCTTTAGCCGTGCCAAAGGGTCGTAGATTGTTCACCATATGGGCCTCAATAGATCCCAAAATCCAGGAAACAATCCTAGCATCCTTTGCTTCCCATTTACCGAGATCTTTCGGCTCAGTTGGTGCTGGAGAAGACCCATCAATATGGCTTCAAAGCTCCTTCCCTTTCAGGAACATTCTGAGCTGAAATTCCCATGCAGCATAATTCTTTTCCGTAAATCTGATAGCTAAGATTTCAGACGACATTCCAAACAGAATTGTCACTCACAAATTATTTATCAAGAAATTTGTTGATCAAAATCAACCTAAAGCTAAAGAAAAACCAAGAGATCCCCAAAAAAAATCAAAGAAAACCAAAGTTCGGCTTTCACGTTGAGTGCACCTCGCTTCCGCTGCGTTGGGCGTAGGTTGAAGAGGCGCAGGCTGAAGAGGAGATTGCGGCTAGGGCTACTGCTGAAGAATACCAATGATTCAGACCGATTCAAGCTCTGATACCATGACAAAGTTTCGTGAATAGGCTGAATGCCTTTTTCCATAGCTTTTATTGCTATAAATAATAGTCTGTACAATTTATTTTAGGTACATAATAAAATGCATAATATATTTTAGGTAACTTAATAATACATATTTCTAATCTAAAATATTTAGCTTAAAAGGAAAAGAATCCGTGCAGAAATAAGGGATTTAATGCGACCTTGTAAAGAAGGAAACTCTTAATTCTGCATGATTTTATTTTCTCCTGATTTATTTACTCCTGATTGATAAAAAGTTCCTAAGGTGCACCGGATGATTAACTCGTTTTGTTATAAATTGCAATATCTTCTGTTGAAAATCACATGCTGTGTTTTGTTACCCTCTTGAAAGTTCTGTACGTATTGGCCGATCCAAAAGTCTTTAACAACCATTCATACAATCAAACTTCAGTTTCAAATTTAGTTTTTTCGCTCGTTACCTTCTCTTATTCTAGTATGATGTTATCCACTTCTCAAATTAATTTTAGAGATTATTATAACTTCTTTCATCATATCCAATATTTCATCCAAATGAGATATATGGCATCTATATTTGTTGTTGATCTTATTAATGTCCCTATTTTCTACAGTCTCCCAACTATGATATGTTTTAGGTGCAAGTAAAGTAGATAATGGAAGGAATCACTAATTTTTTGATAAATTCATGAACAACTTTAGAATCATTAATTTCATCATCTTCATCCTCCACATTTGTACATAATTTCTAACTAGGACACTAACATAATGACCATTTGATGTCACTAAAATACATCTTTGTAGAAAATTTTGACCCTAATGTAGATGCCATTAATTTTCTTTTAGTTTTTTTTATTAATTGTAGTCTTACCATCTTTTGATGTGATAGGTTTTATAGTTGAAGTTGATTATTCTGTGGAAGTGATGAACTTGTTGAGTATGTGGTAGTGCTCTTAGAAATTTGAATTTTAACATCTTTTTAAATTCAAATGAAAGTTAAAACACTTGCTTAATAAATAGAATGTGGTGAGGTGTCTTTTCCCTTTTAATCTCGTGTCTTAAAAGAGATCTAAACTTAAATAGTCTAATTTTGGGATCTTCAACGATCAGAATGCAACAGTTCTTCACATTTTTTTCATGTATTCAATAATATAGTTGTAGTGCTTTGCTTTAGTGAATTTAAATCGTTTAAGTAGTCTAATACTATATGACAAATTCTAAATCAGTCTTGGTATAGTTTCTTTTTGACCATTCACATTCTCCATCTTCGTCAGTTTCTCTTAATATCTTTGCAATATCTGTGACCTAAAATTTGATGGCTTTTGTTTTTGCTCCATGTGGCTGACTAACATATTAAAAAAACAAGAAAAAAAAAGAACATGCATATCACACACTTCCTATGTATTTACATATATAACACCTAAAATTCGATATTTATAATACTGGTGACATAAACCTATGATTCAAAATGTTTATTTCAACAATAAAGAGTTAGTAATAGTGATTTTTATGCGGTGCTAAATATTTGAGTGCTTTGCTTGTAAATATTAAAGTTGTAATTGTTTGTAACTCATGTTTTCATCTATTGTTCAATGGTAAACTATGGGTTTCTTTATGTTAATCACTTGACAAATGCTTATGTGGGAAATGCCTTTCTTCATCCATTGTGTTCCCAATTTCATGAATGTTCAAGCATGGGGCACATAATTTAAGAAGACGGTTTTGCATCTGATTTAATTCAGTGCAGCTGAATGTTATCGGCTAACTTGTTTCGGTTGATGTTCTATTCAAATCATCAGATGTAATTGTTGGTAAGCATTTTTTTGTTCTTGAATTGCTGCTAACATGCTTCCTGTTCAATTTTAATCAAGGCCGATTCCATGCATTTGAGAAGGCTCACTATTTGGATCCTACTTCAAGTGGTCGTGGTATACGTCAATTCAAGACCTATCTACTACATAGGCTTGAAAAGGTACACATTTAGCTCCCTATTTCCAAGTTGCCAAGTTGAAAACAAAAGAGAAAAAGTTTTCATGCTTTGATGTATGGAGATGATTGGTTTTGCTGCTTTGATTGTTTTCATCTTATGAATTTGAGGTTGCATGTGGTCATCCTAACATGCACAAAAGTAGCGAAAAGAAAAAATAAATTTTTTTAGAATTTATGGAATGTGGTTTGAACTTTGCAAAGCAGAAATCATGAACTACCCGAAGCTGATTTTTCATGTTTGAGAACTTTGTTAGAGACTATAAAAATGCTCTTTCTCTTAATGAAAAATGTGG
>JXCR01148220.1:115376-162250 GCA_002079205.1 Phalaenopsis hybrid cultivar | reverse complement strand
TTTATTAAGCTTCCATTACTGTACATACTGGAACAGTTGATTCATCTATGATATTGTTCTATGTGCTTTAAGGTATATTTGGGTTAGTTCTCCTGATTAATGTAACTTAAAGTTTGTTTAATTTGATTCGTCTCTTTTAAATGAAGTGATCTCCTACTGCTGGAGTTGTTAGCTAGACTATATCATAAAGATTGAAGTTGGATTTAACTTAATATTTGTAAATTTTCAAACTCCAAAATTTCTAGCATTATTGTCGTTGAGCAAAGTGAATTTTCATCGTTTACAATTTCCAAATCTGACAATATACGGAGTCAGCTGGCTTTTTTTAGATTTGCTGCTGATTAGCTTTAGTTTTTTCTTTTAATTAATTGATCACGTGATAATGTCTTGTATTTGAATTACAACTAGATGGCAAATGAGCTGCGGGCAATTTTATTTGGCAATGTACATTCTGTTAGTGGAGAATATTTTAAACCTGCATATCAAGGGGAAGAATCGTTTTTGAAAGAGGTTATAACTCCTATCTATCTGGTAACGCGCAAGGTACCTCCATGTTGCTTTTTCTCTTATCTTTTTTTCCTATTGAAGGAAATTTCAATGCTGGCTTCTAAGAAAACTTATTGAGTGGTTAAAGTCTTCCAAAATGATTGCATTTTTTTATCCCGTCGTTCTGAATAATAGGAAGCTCAAAGAAATAAAGGAGGCACAAGTAGCCATTCAAAATGGAGGAACTATGATGATTTAAATGAATATTTTTGGTCAGTGTAATTTATGTTATTTAACTTCACATTTTCTTCCTATGTTCTTTTTAAATTACTGCTTAACTGGTTACATGCTTTTCTGTAGGTCAAAAGAATGTTTTAGAATAGGCTGGCCTCTCAATCTTAATGCGGATTTTTTTGTAGGAGAGACACATCGCAAAACTGAGGTTAGAACGTTTTTCTCGGTGAATATATGTTGAACTGCTCATATATTTTACCCAAGCTGAAATTGTCCTAAACATGACATGAAAACTTCCACTTTTTTTTTCTTTCAATAAAGCACTAAATTACTTGCATGAAAACTTCAACTTTAAAAATTTATTTAACTCGTTGAGTAGTGGCACAGCCCTGGACAGCAAATTTGAATACCGCTGAACAATTAGTTGCAATGCTGGCATCATTTTTTGATACATTGCATGATCATGACAATGGTGCCAGATAAATAACTGGCTCCAAAGGTTAATGAGCAGAATTTGCATTTGGTAATTTGTGCTCTGTCAACTATGTTAATTATGCCTGTTAACCTTGCTTCAACTGTTCTGGAAAAGGAAAATATCATTTTTTATCTCATTGACTTAATAGTTGGGAATAAACTTCATTATTTATATGTAAAGTGTCTCAATACATGAAATTAACTTCTTTTTTAGGAAAAATAAGATATTGTTGTACATGATCAAGTAAAAACTTACTTTTTTTTTCAAAATAAAAATTCACTTTTTTTTTTAAAATAAAAATTCACTTTTTTTTGCATTTAATGTCGTTATATTTTTGTTATATGCAAATTTGATCTTGTTTTTCATGTAAATTATTGCTCAAATCCTTATGTTATTGACAAACAATCAATTTGAAGGCATGTGGAAGCCCTAGGCGCCGCGATTGACCGGGCCAGGTCTTGTGGAGGGCGCTCTCTATCAATCAAGAGTAAATGAAAACAGACAGAATAAAGAGTTTTCTTCTTTGCAATGCTGCAAAGAAGGAAATATTATATTTGCAAGGATTCTTTCATTTTAGCTGAATATTTAAATTATGAATATGTATTATTAAGCTACCTAAATTAGAATGAACACTTTCTTTTGTACCTAAAATAGATTATACAAACTATTATTTATTGGAATGAAAGCAAAGGAAAAGACATTCAACCTATTTGCTCAAAATATTGACATGGTATCAGAGCCACAGTCGAATATTTAGAGTATGAATCGCAAATCTCCGAGTCTCGCCGAACCCTCGATTGCTTCGCCGCTTGGAAAGCTCGTCTAGTTCGCCTGGCTCATCTGGACCGCTCGGCTGCTCTAACTGCTTCGTCCGCTCCGCTCGACTGATTTGTCTGCTCCGCTCGATTGATTTGTCGCTCGACTGATTCGCCGCTCCGCTCGTTGGATCAAAAAACCTGACTATTCGGTTCTTTTTGAAGAACACCTCTATTACGTCGCTCGACTGGAGTCCCGACTCTGATTATATTCTCGTCCACTTCGCACACTTTATCCGCTTCATCTGCTTCGGCAGCATTGGCTGTATCCTCGGCTTTGGTATAGTCAACATATTTCAGCGTCGATATACTTCATAGATCGTCGCACTCAAGGATCGTAGGCTTCAGCTTTGGCTTCAGACTCCTCTCGCAGTGCACGATTTTTTTGAATCTCTTAGGTTGATTTAGATCAACGATTTGGATTTTGATTGGATATCTTTGCTTTCTTTGATTTTTGGTTGATTTCGATCAACGACCGTCTAAATCAATTTGTGAACGACAATTTTATTTAAAATGTCTTCTGAAATATTAGCTATCAGATTTACGGAAAAGAATTATGCTTCATGGGAATTTCAGCTCAGGATGTTCTTAAAAAGGGAGCTTTGGGGCCATATTGATGGGTCTTCTCCAGCACCTACTGAGGCGAAAGATCTTGGTCAATGGGAAGCAAAAGATGCTCAGATTGTTTCCTGAATTTTGGGATCTATTGAGGCTCATATGTTGAACCGGCACAGCTAAATAAATGTTGGAATATTTGAAATGCATTTACAATCAAGATAATTCTGCGAAACGCTTTCAATTGGAACTTGATATGAGCAATTATAGTCAATGTAATCTTTTAATTGAACAATATTATTCCGACTTTCTAAATTTATGTAGCGAATATTCTAACATTATCTATGCTAAAGTGTCAAAGGAGAATTTAGCTATTCTTCAGGCTATTCATGAAGAATGTCACCGTGATTAGTTTTTAATGAAACTCAAACCTAAATTTGAAACTGTTTGGGCTGGGTTGCTGAACAAAGATTCGGTTCCTTGTTTGGATGTTTATTTTGATGAATTACTGCGCGAAGAACAAATATTGACAACACAAGCTGCTATTAATACAACAGGTGGATCATCAGAAATAAGTAATATGACACATGCTGCTTAGACCAAAGGGAAGGGACCAGTGCAATGCTACAACTACAAGAAATTTGGTCATATTGCACAGAATTGTGAAAATAAAGTATGTACTTATTGCAAGCAAAAGGGACATTATTATGGAGTGCCCTACACGACCCCAGAACCGCAAATCACAAGCACTTCATGCCACGATATCTGACACTCACAATCCTGGCTCGACATCCACAGTTGCTGGGAATAATCAATCAATTGTTATACCAAATATGATTCAATAGATGATTCTCTCTGCCTTTTCTGCTCTCGGCCTTCAAGGGAAAGGTAAAACTATTATTTCCGTTCCTTATTCTTGTTTTGTTGATTCAGGCGCCACAAATCATGACTGATATAACTGATTTATTGCATAACCAACGATCGTACACTTGTACTCAATATATTCAGGTTGTTGATGGAAATAACATTTCAATTACGACAAATGGTGATATTAACTCCTCCTTCAGACATGTCTAGGTTTATTCTAAATTATCTACTTACTCTCTGTTGGTCAAATTGTGGATAGTAATTGTGATGTATATTTTTCTCGTGATTGTTGTATTATGCAGGATCATGTGTCGGGGAAGGTGATAGCGAATGTGCCTTCCATTACAATTTATTGTTTTTCAGAATATGTCATTAGCTTCTTTTGTTATTGAGAATAAAGAGAACATCTAACATAAAAGACTATGTCATCCAAATGATATGGTGTTGAAGCATTTACTGAAAAGTGGTGTTTTTTATTTTACAGATAAGAGTTTAGTAGTTGATTGTTTTATTTGTAAACTTGGAAAAAGTAAGACATTACCTTTTCCTATTTTAGGCAGTCGTGCGAATAAATATTATCATTATTCTTAGTGATGTTTGAGAAATTGCACCAGTTGTTTCAAAAACTTAATATAGATATTTTGTGACATTTATTGATGATTACAGTAATTTACTTGGATCTATATTTTCATTCCAAAGCAGAAGTGTTTAATGTCTTTCAAACTTTTGTAGTTTATATTGAAACTCAGTTCTCCGTATGCATTAAACCTTATGAACTGACAATGATGGTGAATATATGTCTCATGAGTTTCAAGCATTTCTCCATAACAAATGTATTATTTAACAACATTCATGTCCCTATACACCACAACAAAATGGAGTTGTTGAACGAAAAAATCGACATCTATTTGATACAGTGTGCATATTACTGATAGAATCTTCTGTTCCAGCTAAATTTTAGACTGAAGCGTTATCTACTGCAGTTTATCTCATTAATCGTTTACCATCTCAACAATTGAAGTATGATTCTCTCAACTATCAAATTTTTGGTAAATATCCTAATTATCATATGCTATATACTTTCGGATGTGTTTGTTTTATTCATCTACCTGTTCATGAACGTCATAAGTTAGCGGCTCAGTTAGTACGATGTGCCTTTATGGGGTACAATTATAATCATAAAGGTTTTGTGTGTTATAATTCGATTAATAATCGATGACATATTTCTCGGAATGTGATTTTCTTTGAACATGAATATTACTTTCAGCATAATGTGTCGACACCGGATACAGTTATACATCCACAATTTGATAATTCTTCTTTTGATAAACGGTTAAAGCCGGACATTGTCTACACACGACGCTTACCCCCTTCACCTTCAATTCTCCCCAACCCGATCCAAAAATTGCTCCAATAAGTTTTTGACGATCAACTTGGTGCATTCGTACTCCGGATCTGATGGCTCTCTTGTTCTTCTTCTTTTTGACGATCAATTCTTCTTCTTTTGATAAACAGTTAAAGCCGGACATTGTTATACAGTCAGTACGATGTGCCATTGGTTGTAAATGAGTTTATTCTCTTAAACTCTAATCTGATGGCTCTCATGACAGACTTGTTGGATCAAAGCAATGCAAGCAGAATTTCAGTCACTTCAAGACAATCACACTTGAGATATTGTTTCATGTCCTACAGGTGTTAAACCCATTGGTTGTAAATGAGTTTGTTCTCTTAAACTGATCTGATGGCTCTCTTGACAGATATAATGTAAGATTGGTAGCTTTTGGCAATCCACAGGAATACGAGATTGATTACGAAGAAACATTTGCACCTGTGGCTAAGATGACAATTGTTCGACTGGTATAATCTATTGCTGCATCTAAAGGCTGGTTCTTAATGCTGATGGATGTTAAAATTGCATTCTTACATAGGGATCTCAAAGAAAATGTCTATATGACTCTCATCTTTTGGGCTTGTTTTCTACACCTTCACATGATGTTTATAAGCTCAAACGGTCCCTATACGATTTGAACTAGGCTCCACGGTTATGGTTTGAAAAGTTTCGCAATACTCTTAGCTTCTCTTTCATTCAAAGTCAGTATGATTCATCATTATTTCTTTGCAAGCTGACAAGAGAATTGTTTTGCTATTAGTCTATGTTGATGATACTGTCATGACAGGATCTGACAATCAATTGATGTCTCAGCTACAAGAGCGTCTTCAAGGTTCTTTTCATATGAAGGATTTGGGGTCATTAACTTATTTCTTAGGACTTGAGGTTCACTCTTCTCCCGCTGGTATTTTTCTTCATCAGCACAACTATACAAGGGTCTCATTACTCTGGCTGGTCTTCAAGATGGTCGCTCCGTTGATACTCTTTTGAAAGTAAATATCAAATATCAACACAATGATGGTGATTTTCTATTGATACATCTCTATATCGACAACTTGTTGGAAGTCTCAATTATCTGACTATTACACTTCCTGATATTTCATTTGTTGTGCACCAAATTAATCAATTTATGCAAGCACCTACACATCTTCATTTAGCTGCAGTTTGACATATTATTCGGTATTTGAAGGTACTTCTCATCGGGGTTTGTTTTTTTCTGTGGAGTCTCCTATCATCTTAAGAGCATATAGTGATGCTGATTGGGCTGATTGTTCTGATACACGTTGATCTATTACTAGATGGTGCACGTTTCTCGGCAATTCTTTAATCTCTTAGAAGAGCAAGAAACAAGATCGAGTGTCTTAGTCATCTACTGAATTGAAATATCGCGCTATGTCCTCTGCGTGTTCCAAGATCATTTGGCTTCGAGGTGTGTTGGCTAAGCTTGGTTTTTCTCAGCTTGAGTCTACTTCTCTTCATGCAGATAATACTAGCGCTATCCAAATTGTTGTTAATCCCATATTTCATGAGCGCACGATACACATTGAAGTGGACTGTCATTCCATTTGAGAAGCCTATGAGGATGGTGTTATATCTCTTCCTTTTATCACTTCTGATCTTCAAACGGCTGATATATTTACTAAGGTTTTTTCTCGACAGCTTCATTAATTTCTTGTCGGCAAATTGATGCTTCTTGATTAGCCAACATCAATTTGAGGGGATATCAATCAGGAGTAAATGAGATCAGACAGAATAAAGAATTTCCTTCTTTGCAATGTTGCAAAGAAGGAAATATTATATTTGCACTGATTATTTCATTTTAGCTGAATATTTAAATTCGGAATTTGTATTATTAAGCTACCTAAATTAGAATGAGCACTTTATTTTGTACATAAAATAAATTGTACAAACTATTATTTATTGGAATGAAAGCAAAACAAAAACATTCAACCTATTTGCTCAAAATATTGACAGGGGGGGACGCGTCTGCCTAGGCATGTGGAAGTCTNCTATTTGCTCAAAATATTGACAGGGGGGACGCGTCTGCTTAGGCATGTGGAAGCCCTAGGCGCCTGGATTGACCGGGCCAGGTCTTGTGGAAGGCGCTCTCTATCATGGGAGGAGTGCCGCCTCTTTTCAATAAAAGGGTCCCACTTCTAGTTATCCTAGGGTTATATATTTACTTTTCTGATATTTTATGTTTAGTTTTTTTATGCGTTTGTTCAAAGCAATTGTCAATATTCTCTGTTTTTCCATCTAGGGCTGTATCTAAGGGTCGAGTTGTGCTCCAACTATATCTTGCTTCTGATGTGGAGATTATCCTCCTTCTACCCTTCTCCTAATCTTCTGCATCGCTTTCAGCTTCGCCTCCATTGTTGCTGCCAGTCACAACACCTTTCTACCTTGTTGCTGTCGCCCCAAAAAACAAATTGCTACTGTTTGGCCCATGTTTCCTTGCTGTCCACCCTTGTGCTTTACTGCCGCCATCCCAAACTGCAAGCTACTGCTGTTTGGTATGTCGTTCCTTGTTGTCCACCTTCCTATCTTGCTGCTGACGCCCAAAACAGTCAGGTGTCACTGCTTGTCTTGCTGTTTCTTTGCTATTCTCGCTCTTTCTTGCTTGCTGTCGCCCAAGACTTCAAGCCAACACTGTTGCGTCGTTGTTTCCCCACAGTCCAGCTCCTTCCCAACTTTGTCGCCACCTTTCCAAACCTCTATCGGCCACCACCACCACCTTAGGTTCAACCTAGTTGCATGTTATGTGTCATGTTGATATTTCCTATTTCAATGTGCTGTTTGTAATTCCTATTTGATTCTAGTAATAATATTTTGATTATTTCGTTGTTGTTTGGTTAACTCCGGTATCATTTGATATCAGAGATAGCCTAATCTTAGTACTGTTCTAGGGCTGCCAAAATCAGCCCCCCATAATTTTTTTTTCTTTCTTTCTCCACCTTGTCCACTCAAAACACCCCTCCAAACTTAAATCCTAGCTATGCCACTGAGGAGTCAACTACCATAAGACAATTATGAACTTACCCTGGATGAGTTGCAGCGAGAACTCCACCGATTGCAACAAATTGCTGAAATTGAGGAATTGACTCATGGAGAGATCACCGTGGATTGTGATAGCGAGATCCGAGTAGGAGAAAGGGAAGAACTCCTGGATCCCTTCCATAGGGATGACTTCAGTGAAGAGGAGGATAGACCACAACACTTTGGAATTCAATATCAGAGGAGGTTAAGGGATGGAGTGTTCTTTGGGGGATAGAGAGACCTGAGAGTGAAGGTAGACATATTAGATTTCGAGGGAATCATGAAACCCGATGTCTTCATTGAGTGACTATAGATTGTCGAGAGGATTTTTGAATACAAAGAGGTACCAACTGACATGAAAGTGTAACTTGCTGCCATCAAGCTGAAGAAAAATGCCTTGTTATGGTGAGAGAATTTGAAAAGGGAGAGAGATGTTCCGAACAAGATTGCTACTTAGGGGAAGATGAAGGATGAGCTATAGAACTTACCCCCACACTATTGTCAGGACATGTTCTTGAAGCTCCGTCATAGGTAGTAGAGGGAATTGTCCGTGGAAGAGTACACGGTGGAATTTGAGTGGCTTAAGCTGAAATATGAGTTTACCGAGGCAAAGAAACACACAATAGTTAGGTACTTGAGAGATCTGAAGCTTTCCATCGATAATTTGGTTCTGCTTCAATCTTATTGTTCGTTGGGAGATGGTCAGACCTTGACATTGAAGATGGACAAACAACAGAAGAAGAGTTGACACCCACCTCCATTCAGACAACCACCCATGGCTGGAGGCATTAGCAAGAGCACGCCTGTGAGAGTTGTGAAGACTAGTCAGGGGAACAACAAAATAGATTAGAGTGGGAAGAAGCTGGAGAAGAGTAGCACAACCAGTACCGTTCTAGATGGGAAATGCTTTAGATGTCATGGATATGGGCACATCGACTCAGTTGCTTGAAGAACCGAGTTGTTTCCTTCATCAAGTAGGGTGCAGTGAAGGAAATGAGCGAGGATGAGGCAATTGAAGAATAGGGTGAGTAGTTTCTACTCCAGGGAGATGAATGTGAGATGTTAGTTGTGAGAAGGGCTTTGCAAAATGAACTTAAGTAGGATCACTTGCGGTTGAGACAACCTCTTTCGCAGCAGGTGTACACTGCGAGAGGGAAGGTATGCAGTCTTATTATTGATAGAGGAAGCTGTAAGAATGTGGTCTTCGTTTTTATGGTGAAGAAGGTTGACTAGGCTACTCAGAAGCATTCTCAACCCTATTCTCTGATCTGGTTGAAGAAGGAGAATGAGATATGCGTGGATCAACAATGCTTGGTAGAATTTTCTATTGGAGAGCAACTGAAGGATCAGGTATGGTGTAAGGTGGTGCCCATGGACATCTGTCACGTCCTGTTGGGGAGACCGTGGCAGTTCGATCGCAAGACTCTACATGATGAGTTTAAGAACACCTACTCATTCATGGAGGGAAAGCACAGTTTTTTTGCCCATCATGAATTTTGGAGGAGTAGACACTTACGAGGCGGAGAAGAACGTGGTCCCACACGACACCTTTTTACAGTCAGCAAAGAAGTCCTAAGTAGCGATGGTTTTAGTCATCTTAGAGGGGACTGAGGAGGAGATTGTGCCACCAGAGATAATCCAGCCACTGCTAGACAACTTTCAGGATGTGATGACTGACAACTTACCTGAGGACTACTTAGAGACATTCAACATGTAGATCTTATATTTGATCGATGTTGCTAAACAACCCGACTTATAGATTGAGACCAACCAAGAATGAGGAGTTGCAATGGTAGCAGGATTTTATTGTTAGAGGGTTGGTGAGGGAGACCACCATGTGCTCTTCCTGCTTTGATGGTGCTTAAGAAGGATGATTTGTGGAGGATGTGTATTGATATTCAGGCTATCAATAAGATCACCATCAAGTACAGGTTTCGTATACCTCGTTTCGATGATTTATTGGATCGGTTGCTTGGAGTTTTTATCTTTTCCAACATTGATTTACGTAGTGGATATCACCAGATCATGATGAGGCCAGGTGATGAATGGAAGCCCTTCAAGACCAGAAATGTGTTATACGAGTGGACAGTCATGCCTTTTGGACTAATCATTGCACCTGACACTTTCATGAGACTAATAAATTATGTGTTCCAGACTCACATTGGAAAGTTCGTGGTTGTGTATTTTGATGACATCCTCATCTGCAACAAATTGAAGGAGCACTTGCAGCATCTGCGATTGGCCTTTTAGGTTTTATGATTGAAGAAGCTATATGCCCATCCGAAGTAGTGTCACTTCATGACAACACAAGTATGCTTTTTAGGTTATATTATATCCGGTCCAGGTATTCAGATGAACCCTACGAAGATTGTGGCTACCATGAGTTGGACACCCCCACATTCCTTTATCGTGACGAGGCAGTTTTTGGGTCTGGCATTCTCTTATTATAGATTCATCAATAATTTCAGCACTATTACAACTCCCATTACAAAGCTTTTGAAAGGAGAGTAGTTTCAGTGGATAAAGTTAGCTCATTCCAGCTTTGGCATTCTGAAGAAGAGGTAACTCTGGCCTCAGTGAAGTGTTACCAGATTTCAGTCAATTCTTTGAGGAGAAATGTGACGCCACTAAGGGGATTGAAGCAGTATTGATCCAGGCAGAGCACCCTAGAGCCTTATTCAGTGAGAAGTTGAATGAGTATAGAAGCAAGTATCCGACATAAGATTAGGAATTCTATGCGATTATGAGAGCTCTTAATCATTGTTCACTATCTGTTGACTAACGAGTTCACGCTATTCATAGATCATGAGACTCCGAGATTTATGAACAGTTAGAGCAAGCTAAAGTGTTGGGATCTGTGTTTAACGTAGGGCTTGGGGGCTGAACTGGCCCCCTCAACCTCTTTTCATTAGGCAGGAATTATTCCCCTTTCCTATTTTTTTTTTCCGCCTATTTCTTCTCTAGTTTTATGTGTATTTGCAGAATTAGGGTATGTTTTGTGACTTCGATTTCAAATTTCTATCAGGGACAGCCCTTGGCGTACCCTCTTCCCTTTTCTAAGGCTGTTTTATAGGATGAGTGGTGCTCCGACTGTATCTTGTTCCAAAGTGGTGTATATCCTTGACTATTCCGCCCCTTCACAACCTTCCCTCCACCGCCTCTATCACTAATCAGGTGAGCCAATCTTCGGATGAGGAATGACAGGTCTATTCCAGGAGGANGGGATTTTGTCAAAGATGGTCATATTGACCAAATTGGACCAAGGTGTAGTTGGAAAAAATGAAATTGGGAATTATTGGGCATTTTTGGAAGTAGTTGAACAAAATGAAATTGGGAATATTTTGGATTTATTGGGATTTATTAGGAATTTTTTGGAAAAAATGAAATTTGGAATATTTTGGATTTATGGGGATTTATTGGGAATTTTTGGAATTTTTTTTGATTTTGGGTCATGGAGGGGTATCTTGGTAATTTGGCCATTTTTAGAAATTTTGACAAATTTGAATGTATCCAAGGTGTTTGAAATGGGTTGATCAATTTTGGGTAATTTGGCAAAATTTGGGAATTTTAGCCAAATTTGGGTCCCAAGGGCATTTTGGGTATTTTGACAAAATTTTTGGAAATTTTAACAAATTTGGATGTATTCAAGCTGTTTGAAATGGGTTTTGATCAATTTTGGGTATTTTGACAAATTTTAAGATTAGCCAAATTTGGGTACCAAGGGCAGTTAGGTAATTTGGAGGTGCCTAGGGGCAAGAGAGGCAAATTTGGGTCCCAAGGGCAGTTAGGTAATTTGGAGGTACCTAGGGGCAAAAGGCCAAGTTAAGAACAAAAGACCGAGTTAGGCATTTCACATAGAATTGGATAGATATCCATTCTAAATGAACCATGCCCAAGTTAAGCATTCCACATAGAATTGGATAAATATCCATTCTAAATGAACCATGGATTAATATGTATTTTGGCAAAATTTGGGAATATAAGCCAAATTTGGGTCTCAATGGCAGTTAGGTAGTTTGGGGGTGCCTAGGGGCAAAAGACTAAATTTGGGTCCCAAGGGCAGTTAGGTAGTTTGGAGGTGCCTAGGGGCAAAAGACCAAATTAGGTTTTGGGTCCCAAGGGCAGTTAGGTAATTTGGAGGTGCCTAGAGGCAAAAGACCAAGTTAGGTTCACATAGAATTGGATAGATATCCATTCTAAATGAACCATGGATTAATGTATTGTGAAGATATATAGAATTGGATAAATATCCATTCTAAATGAACCATGGATTAATGTACTGTGAAGATATGGTATGAATTGGATAAATATCCATTCTAAATGAACCATGGATTAATGTATTGTGAAGATATGGTGTACCTTAGTTCCAAGTCAACACCCAAGGTCAACCCTAAAGCCAAGTAATCCTATAGGGACTCTTCTTGAATTCTCTTATAATGATCTTACCTACTAAATGCTAGAGGTTAAGATCAATATGTGGAATTTCAAGTTGAGTAAAAAGAAGAGTATTTGAATTTCCTAATGGTGGGGTACCTCTTCTAGTTTTCTAAGACTAGTCAATAGAAAAGTCCTATGGCTAGACCTAGGCTACTAAAGAAATTTCTAGACCTCAACCAAAAGTAAGGTCAACAGCGGGCTCTATTGATTTTGGTTCAAATCCCAGATTTTTGTGATTTCGATCAATTTCNTATATATATATATATATATATATATATATATATATATATATATATACACACATACATATAAACGCCATGGAAAACTAACCCTAGCAAAGCTTTCGATCCTCGCGCATGATTCAGTCGCGCTCGAAGGAAAAAAGTCTCGCATTTCATCACCTCGATTTCGACCTTTGCCTACTGCGTTTCGTCGTCTCTCCGCTTCCGTTGCTTCGCGTCCTCAGCTTGTTTTCGTGTCTTTTTCCTCTTCGCGTCGTCTGTAGGCTCGCGTCTTTGTTTGTTTCGACGCCGAGCTTTTATCGGCTCGCGTCTTGATACGTTCGCCTACTGCACTTACGGAGCGTCATAGCAGGTGGATTCTCTCCCTGCTTTGATGGGTGCGCTCCCTCCTTTGGTTAAATCCGGCAAAACCTCTTTTGCCCACGTGGTGGGTAATCATCTGGTGGAGTCGGCAGTTGTCTTCTCTTCAAGCTATAAGGAATGTCGTGATGGTACAAGTGACTGCTCTTTTGTTAAGAAGACAAATATAAGATGTGGAAAAATGACACTCTTTTTCTCTGATTTAAAAATTTCAACATTGACTGAGAAATACAAGTTCGCTCTTTTTGGAATATTTCAGTTGGGGCACCCACCTATGAAAGTTATCAAAAAGAGTTCTGATGATCTCAAACTAGTAGACAAGTGGAAAAAAGACTCTTTGATGGGAGACATGTGTTGATTCAATTAACAATTACTGAAGACTATGCTCGGATTTTCTCTAAAAAATTTCTTAACATTACAGGAAAATCAATGAAGTTACTCAAGTAGTCTCCTGATTTTGACTTAAACCATGAACCTCCTACTGTACCAATATGGTTTAGTTTACTTGGTCTCAAGCTGCATTTTTTTAATCATCAGGTTCTCTACTCTATTAGGGTCATACTTGAGGTTCCTATGAAGCTAGATCTACCCACGTTCTATTTAACTAGGCCTTTTGTTGTCATAATACTTGTGGAAAGGGATATCACTTTACCTGATACTACAGAAGTCTGGTTGGACACAACACATAATGGATATTGACAACAAATTTTCATGGAACATAGGCCTTTTTATTGCATCCACTGTAAGATGTTTGGCCATACCCTTGATAAATGTCACAAGCTCCATTCTAACTTGAAATCTATAGCTCAAGTGCATAAGGATGGGTCTAACCCCACTGCTTTGGACACATCTGCCCCACCTGTGGAGGAAATTACCACAAGATAGGAATTGATATCTGATTTAATTGCCCCTAGGGACCCTCTTTGACAATACTGTTTCTGTTATTGTTGTGTTGTCGGATGGCTCTGTTGGGCAACCTACATCTTCTAACCTTATTGAAAATAATACTGAAGAATCCTTACTTATAAAGGATAATGTTCGGACCAATAATCAAGAGAGTATTGCAGCTCCTCATCTTCAAGAAGTATCCAAAGCAGAGACGACATTTCATATTTTACATACGCTAGAACCTATTGTGGTTACAACGGTTGACAATCTTTCTTCAGCGGTTCAACCACCTCATCTGAACGAGCAAGTCGTTACTGTTAGTCAGCAAGGGATTCATCAGCTTATACATGCTCGACAATCTATTGACCAACACACTGATTAGATGAGTCAGTTTTTGGACGAGAAATGACAGGTTTACACATCCAGGAGGAAGAAGAAGAATAGAGACCTACTTGAGCTCAAGAATTTAATAGATGATACATTGGTTACTTCGGGTAATGACACGCAACTCACTAATTTGTTAGCTGGCTCCATTCCTAGAACTAGAGACAGAGACAGAACTAAAGTGGGTCGTCCCTAACTTTTTGTGCGTTTTTGTGGTTTTGGTTTTTTGGTCTTACATATATCTTAACTTTTTTGTGTGTTGTACCGTGTGGGTAGGGTGTCTTTTTGGNTACTGCGTTTCGTCGTCTCTCCGCTTCCGTTGCTTCGCGTCCTCAGCTTGTTTTCGTGTCTTTTTCCTCTTCACGTCGTTTGTAGGCTCGCGTCTTCGTGTCTTCGTCTGTTTCAATGCCGAGCTTTTGTCGGCTCGCGTCTTCTGATACGTTCGCCTACTGCGCTTACTTAGCATCATAGTAGGTGGATTCTCTCCCTGCTTTGATGGGTGTGCTCCCTCCTTCAGTTGAATCCGGCAAAACCTCCTTTGCCCACGTGGTGGGTAATCATCTGGTGGAGTCGCCTGTTGTCTTCTCTTCAAGCTATAAGGAATGTCGTGATGGTACAACTGACTGCTCTTTTGTTAAGAAGACAAGTAGGAAAGATGGGAAAACGACACTGTCTCTGATTTAAAAATTTCAACATTGACTGAGAAATGCAAGTTCGCTCTTTTTAGAAAATTTCAGTTGGGGCACCCACCTATGGAAGTTATCAAAAAGAGTTCTGATGATCTCAAACTAGTAGGTAAGTGGAAAAAAACTCTTTGATGGGTGACATGTGTTGATTCAGTTAACCATTACTGAAGACTATGTTCGGATTTTCTCTAAAAAATATCTTAACAGTACAGGAAAGTCAATGAAGTTACTCAAGTGGTCTCCTGATTTTGACTTAAACCATGAATCTCCCACTGTACCAATATGGTTTAGTTTACCTGGTCTCAAGCTGCATTTTTTTAATCATCAGGTTCTCTATTTTATTGGGGTCATACTTGAGGATCCTATGAAGCTAAATCTACCCACCTTCAATCTAACCAGGCCTTCTATAGCCATAATACTTGTGGAAATGGATATCACTTTACCTGATACTACAGAAGTCTGGCTGGGCACAACACATAATGGATATTGACAACAAATTGTCATGGAACGTATGTCTTTTTATTGCATCCACTGTAAGATATTTAGCCATACTCTTGATAAATGTCACAAGCTCCATTCTAACTTGAAATCTACAGCTCAAGCGCATAAGGATAGATATAACCCCACTGCTTTGGACACATCTGCCCCACCTGTGGAGGAAATTACCACAATATAGGAATTTGTGTCTGATTTAATTGCCCCTAGGGACCCTTCTTGACAATACTGTTTCTCTTTCTGTGATTGATGTGTTGTCGGATGGCTCTGCTGGGCAACCTACACCTTCAAACCTTGTTGAAAACAATACTGAAGGATCCTTACTTATAAAGGATAATGTTTGGACCAATAATCAGGAGAGTCTTGCAACTCCTCATCTTCAGGAAGTATCCGATGCAGAGACGACAATTCATACTTTACATACGCTAGAACCTATTGTGGTTACAATGGTTGTCAATCTTTCTTTTGTGGTTCAACCACCTCATCTGAACGAGCAAGTCGTTACTGTTAGTCAGATGCAAGAGATTCATCAGCTTATACATGCTTGACAATCTGTTGACCAACACACTGATCAAATAAGTCAGTCTTTGGACGAGGAATGACAGGTTTACATGTCCAGGAGGAAGAAGAAGAATAGAGACCTACTTGAGCCCAGGAATTTAATGGATGATACATTGGTTACTTTGGGTAATGACATGCAACTTACTAATTTATTAGCTGGCTCCCTTCCTAGAACTAGAGGCAGAGACAAAATTAAAGTAGGTCGTCCCTAATGTTTTGCGCGTTTTTGTGGTTTTGGTTTTTTAGTCTTACATATATCTTTACTTTTTTGTGTGTGTTGTACTGTGTGGGTAGGGTGTCTTTTTGGGCCAACTCATACAACCTTATATCTGTATCTTTTTCATTTTAATTATTAGTCCTTGGATTTCTTTTAAAAAAATGTATATATATATATATGATGGCGACCCTCGTCCTCCTCGTTCTGTTAGGGTTCGCCTATGGCGATCTCTGGTTTTTTTGATTCACTGCATTTTCGCCGAACTGTCTCGTCTTCGTTGTCAGTATTTCTACAACGGCTATGTTTCGTCGTCCCGCTTCGGGGCTCTCGACAGGTCGTCTCGCTCGGGGGCGTCAGGTTTCGTCGTCCCGATACAACGGCTCTCACTCGCTGCGGATTTTGAGGCTCGCTGCGGGCTTCTGCGGCTACTCGTCGTCCCGAGAAGTCGCGCTTGGGGAGTCTCTTAGCTGCCGCTATCTGGTTCTTTCCGTCTGCAGCACAACACACAGAGGGGCTTTCCTCCGCTTCATGCTCCCTGTTTGGTTTCGTAATTTGCTCTCTGCACCTCCATCTTTTGAGATGGTTTCGGACATATCGTATGTTGCTGCCCTTGTGCGTGCCCAAGCCTCAGGTACACCTAAATCGTGCTCTTTTCGTCCTTCGTTTGAGTGGGAGGAAGACATCAAGAAACCTGGTCGGAAGAATGAGAAACCTGTAATTTTTTTTACAAAAGCTGAAGGTATTCAACTTGCTTCCTTCTGTTGTCTGAATTTGGTCGAGAAATGTTTGTATGACCATCCCAAAATGAAGCTAATTTGTAAGGAATTTGAGTTTATGCATCTTGTTGCGGATTTTTAGATGGAAGACACTCTTATTCAACTTAATAATGAAGAGGATTGCATGCGTTTATTTGCGGATTATCTGGATTGATAACAAAACAATGAATATTCTGAAATGGTCTGTGGATTTCGACCCACAAATGGAACCACCAATCATTCTAGTTTGGATTGACCTCTCTGGTTTGAAATTTCATTATTTCACTCAAAAAGTGTTGTACTCTATTGCCTCAGCTTATGGTAAGTCACTTAAATCAGACATTCCTACTTTTAATCTTTTCCGCCATCTGAAGCCAGAGTACTTGTTGAAAGAGACAATACTTTATCCGCTTATGAGGAGATTTGGTTGGACACACAACACCATGGATATTGACAAAAGGTAGTGATTGAGCCTTTTCCTTCTGATTGTTTGAACTGTCGTATGTTCGACCACTTCAGTTTTCAATGCCACCATCTACACCCCAACTCAGACCAAAAAATCAAAGCGCTCCGCCAATGGCAGAGAATTCAGCTCCTCCTATTCAGCGCCAATTTATTGACATTATTGATCATCAAAAGGATACTCCTGAAGATGTTACTATCTTCGCCGACAATATGTCAACCATTCAGTCTTCACACAATGTCGTTGCTCCCTCGTCTGTGGAACTTCCTATCATGGGGGTTAGGGAGATTATTCAGACCCCACCTGCTCTAGAACCTATCACTGATATTACATGTGAAAATACTTCTACTGCTTCACTACCGTCTTATACGGTCGAGCAAAATGCTAATGTTACTCAGACTCATGAGGATCATGATGTGCAACAACCTAAACATGTCCGACCACCTTTGGAACAATCCATTGATCAGATGAATCAATACTCGGATGAGGAATGACAGACCTACACATCCAGGAAGAAGAAGAAGAATGGAGAACTACTTGAGCTTAGGAATCTGATGGACGATATTTTGGTTACTTCGGGTCTACATGACAGGTCTACATCAAGCTTAGGAATCTGATGTTCGGCCACTCCATTTCTCAATGCCACCATCTACACCCCCAACTCAGACCAAAAAATCAAAGCGTTCCGCCAGAGGTAGATAATCCAGTTCATCCTGTTCAACCCTAAGTTATTGACATTTTGATCATCAAAAGGATACTTCTGAAGATGTTACTATCATCGCAGACAATATGTTAACCATTCAGTCTTCACACAATCTTGTTGCTCCCCATCTGTGGAACCTCCTGTCGTGGGGGCGAGGGAGATTCTTCAGACCCCACCTGCTCTAGAACTTATCACTGATATTACAGGTGAAAATACTTCTACTGCTTCACTACCATCTCATACGGTCGAGCAAAATGTTAACGTTACTCAGACTCATGAGGATCATGATGTGCGACAGTCTACACCTGTCTGGCCACCTTTGGAACAATCCATTGATCAGATGAATCAATCATCAGATGATGAATGACAAGTCTACACATCCAGGAAGAAGAAGAAGAATAGAGAACTACTTGAGCTTAGGAATCTGATGGACGATACTTTGATTACTTCGGGTAATGGTACGCAACTTATCAATCTGTTAGCCGGGTCCTTTCCAAGAACTAGAGGCAGAGAGAGGACTAAAGTAGGACGTCCCTAGTGTTTTTGCGCCCGTTGGTGGCTTTTTGGTTTTTTATTCTTTTGTATCTTTGCTTTATTTGGAGTTGTGTGTGTTGTATTGTGTGAGTTGGGTCTTCCTTTAGGCCATCTCATTCAACCTATCTGCATCTTTTCCTCTTTAATATATTATCCCTTGGGATTTTCCTATATATATATAATTTAGGTGATAATGGCGGCGAGCTTCATTAACCTCCGGCTTTCACTCCGTCGTCTTCGTGCTTTCGTGGCTACTCTTCGGCTTCACATACAATCTCGATCGCTGCTAACCGAGCCTTCTACGTCCTCGGTCGTCTTCTCTGGACAATTAAGATAGCGCTTCGGGTTGCAGCAGCTTCGTCGTCGTCGCACGCCGTCGCTGCTTCGTCGCACACCGTCGCACGCCGTCGCTTCTTCGTCGCACGCCGTCGCTGCTTCTCGTCGTCTGCGTCGAGTGACTTCGTCCTCGGTCGTAGGAAGCGACAGAGCGTTGTTTTCCTCGGTTTTTTCTCACGCAGTGAAACATCGATCAAGGTGATGGCCTCAGGGGTTCTTTCTTACGCCGCCGCCCTTTCCGGTGATAACCCCCTCCCGCCTCTCTTTCGAATATGTTTCCGCAATGTTACCACGATACTTTTGCTCTTGGGGTTGAAACCGGGTTTCTCAAAAAAGCATCCCGTAAAAACGACAAACCCCGTAAAAACGACAAACCTGCAATCTTTCTCACAGAGGCCGAGATCTCAACCCTAGCTGCGCCCTGTCGACTGTTCTTAGTAGGTAAGTTTCTTTATGGAAATCCTAAACTTGAGCTAATTCGAAAGGATTTTGAGCAAATGAAGTTGAAAGGGGGTTGGAAGATTGGTAAATTTGGTGGTCGGCACATTCTCATCCAATTATCAAATGATGAAGACTACGACTATTTGTTTGCGAGAAGACTCCTTCGAATAGACAACCAGGTGATGAAGGTTTTAAAATGGACTGTGGATTTTGACCCTCGTACTGAACCTCCCACCATTCCTGTTTGGCTGTGCTTCTCAAGTTTGAAAGTCCACCTTTACGATCAAGAGCTCCTCTTTGTTTTAGCGATGATATACGGTAAACCTCTCAAAACTGATACGCCTACATTGAATCTGACTCGGCCTTCTGAAGCTAGAATTTTGATAGAACAAGATATTACTTTACCTTTTCCGAGAGAGATATGACTTGACACACAATATCAAGGATTTTGGTATCAAGCAGAACTTGAACAGATACCTCTTTATTGCACCCACTGTCGTATGTTTGAATACTCTCTTTCTCAATGTTATCATTTGCATCTGAATCTAAAACCTCCAAGTAAAAATGCTACTGGATCTGCCCCGCTTCATGCATGTCCCTCTTCAACCCCCGAGTGCATTCCACAGACTATTGGAACACTGGTTGACACGATGCCACCTCTTCCTCCCACTACCGGAGACAATACTGTTTCTATTCTTTCGATTGATGTATTAACAGATGCTTCACTTGGACATCCTACAGTCTCTATCACTGTTGAAAACAATACTGCAGGATTCTTACCTCCAAAGGATATTCTTTGGTATGATAATCAGGATAGTATCGCAGCTCCACTTCCTTAGGAAGCATCAGGTGCTGAGGAGACATGTTTACCATCTCTTCAGAATGAGAATGTTGTTACTGATAGTAAGGAGCTAGGGGCTCATCCTCTTTTACATGCCCAACAATCTGTTGATCACACTAATCAGATGAGCCAGTCTTCGGATGAGGAATGACAGGTTTACACATCTAGAAAGAAAAAGAAGAATGGAGGCACACCCCAGCTTGGGAACTTAATGGATGATACTTTAGTAACTTCGGTCAATGACACGACACTCAGCAATTTGTTAGCTGGCTCTGTTCTTAGAACTAGAGGCAGAGGCAGGACAAAGCTGGCTCGTCCTTACCAACTTGTTTTCTGCGAGTTTTGAAGTTTAGAGTTTTATCTATGTCTTATCTTTTTTAGGATGTTAGTGTCTGTGTATCATATGGGTAGGGCCCCTTTATTGGGTCCTCTCATACAACCTTTATGTACCTTTTCAATTTCAAGAAAATTCGCCCTTGGGCGTTTCAAATAAATAAATAAATAAATAAATATATATTTATATATTGGAACCCCGAAGGGAAATTTATCGCATCCAACGAAAAACTACAGGAGCCGGCTAAACCCAAAACACAACTCACTCCAGAAAAAAGACTTATCGATCCTCTATCGAGAGTACAACGCACCCAGTAAACCGCACAAAAAATTACAAAACAACCCTCAAAAAGTAGTTATAAGGAATGACAGAGCACAAGTCGCCATGAAAAAGGCTCGCAACCTCTTGAGGGGAGGAAACACAAATCTGAATCTTGCTCGAGGCGGCACCCCATTTAGCTAAGCAATCCGTTAGCATGTTAGCTTCTATATCGCAATGTGACCACCTGATATGAAAACGAGGTGACAAAAAATAAATTTTCTTTCAAATGGGCAGGCAATACAAGGGACAAAAAGACAAGTTATTGCAAATATTATAGGTCAGTTTTGAGTCGGTTTCAATCTCCAAAGAATGCATACCAATCTGGACTGCCATCAAGAGGCAATACAGCACGGCTGAAATTTCAGAATATAACACATTAAGATGAAAACAGGAAGCAATAAAATATAATAAACAATTCCCAAAGGCATCCCAAAAGAGGCCACCCACACCTGCCCGAGACATAGAAAAACACCCATCCATTTTTGCCTTAACAACAGGAAACTGTGGCTTACACCAATGGACCAGCCTAACCGAAGGATTAATGGAAAACTCCACGTAATTTCCATATGCCTTCTAATGTGTTGAAAGCCAGAAAAACATTTAAGATTGTGATTATTAAATTTTAATAGCTTATAAAGAAAGGATTTGATATGCATGATCACCCGATCCATCGACAAACAGATGTCTGTATGTTTACGATTATTATGTTCCATCCAAGTGAACCAATAACACACAAAAGACATAATACTTTGCAGGTGATTTCCACTATTATGCCATTTCCAATTAGAATACTCAGCATTCATAAGAAAAACTTTTAAGCAAACTAGCCAACTTAGACCACATAGGAAAAGCGAACCTGCACTGGAAGAAAATATGCAACAGAGATTCCTCATGTTTTCTACACAACAAACATATGGAAGGAAAAATCAGTCCTTTCAATTTTAAAATATCATCCACCTGTAGGAATTTAAATTTAAGCCTCCAAGCAAAAAAAGTTTACAAATGTTTTATAAAATCATTCCAAATATTGTTACTTCGCTGCACAACTTCAAAATTATGAATTTTATGGGAGATGCATTTAGAAATAGAACCATCCTGCTCATGTTTCGCCCGAGCATAATCATCCTTGCTTCTATCAAAACGAATGCTAGTAATGAAGTTCATCCACTCGGTGCCCACTAGGTTTTGAAGTCTTGAGTGGTTCTAAGCATCACCACTCCAACACTCCGCAACCTTAATATTATGAGTATGCTGTATAGGAGCTAAATTGTTTAAGGGGCCAATTAAGGTTTAATCATCAAGCCTTTGAGACAACCGAAGTAAGGCTTATTGGTCTGAAGCTTTGCCAAGGGTATTTAAAGTCCTCTTTGGGAATCAGAGTAATAGTAGTGCTTCTGAAATATTTATGTGGAAGGGCCCCCTAAAAATAACTTTGAATAGAATTAGTCAAAGTAAGTCCAATAAAATCCCAAGGATGTAAGTAGAAGGCAGTATTAAAACTATCCGGCCCTGCCGTTTTTTTAATATCAACTAATTTAAGAGTACCCAATATTTCTTGCTCCTCGAGATATGCAATAAGCGAAGCATTTTCAATATCATATGAAGTATAATCAAATATATCTTCCCTAAAGGAGTTAATATCGGCTTCTTCAGCCGTGAAAAGGTTTTGAAAGAAAATTGATCGCACTGTTGATAATTTGTTCTTGTTCATGAAGCCAAACCTCATTGTTATCTTTAATTTTAAGAAAAGTATTGTCTTGCCTACGTTGCTGAATGCACATATGGAAATATTTAGAGTTCCAATCACCCTCCACAAAATTGACGTAAGTGGCTTTTTGACTCAAGAAATCAATCTTGGTTTAAATGGCAACATTTGTGGTGAGCTTCAATAACTTCCACTTCATTGATAAAGTCATCGCTAAATTGTTTCTCAATATTGCATACATATTTTTCAATTTCCATCATTTTTTTGGAAATATTTCCAAAAATCTTATAATTCCAAGCTTTCAACAAATCCACAATGTTCTTATACATTTTCCAAAGAGTAACTCAATGAGAAGTGAATTCCATATTCTAATTATTTGCAATAAATTCTTTAAGTTCTCATGTTGGACCTGGACATTGAGAATCGAAAAAGAACATTAGCCGGTTTTTGAATGAAACCAATTTTTGATCAATAAAGGAGTGTGATCCGAACCCAAAAAAGTGGGCAACCTCAGTAAAATGAGAAGTGTCCATCCAGTTATGATTGATAAGAACACGATCCAATCTTTCAAAAGTCTTACCCTGTTTCCACGTAAACAAGTGATCAGTGCATTTGGCTTCAAAAAAAAATATTGTTGATGATATTATCTCTAAATTTCTGGATCATTGAGAAAGGCAGAGGTCTCCCACCATTCTTTTCAAAAGGAGAAGTAATAGCATTAAAGTTGACACCCACTAACCAAGGGACATCAACCATATTATGAATCTCTCTCAAGTTACACCATAACTCATTTCTAGCAGAAACAGTGCATTCTGCATAGATGATAGTAGTCTGTGCAATGCAATTAAGCAATTTAATTTTCTTATGTAAAAATTGATGATTATCAAAAATAAACTTAACCTCCGCATCATTTTTTTTAATAACCAAAATTTTGAGATTGCAATAATAAACATAGTTGTATCTACCCAATTTCATAATGATTTTGTCAATATTATTTTCAGCAATCATGGGTTTTAAATTAACAAAGCTTCTAAGCTTCTGAATCTGACAAGGATTCAATAATCTATTAGAGGCATCAAATTTATCAATACCCATAATATTCCAGATCAAAAAGTTATACATAATTGGTGGAAGAAGAGTTTTGTCATCAATTATAGCAAGAATTTTAGCAAAAGAATTACCTTCATAATTGAGCATAACATCAGGATCCATATAATTCAACTCTCTATGTGATTTACTTCTCTTCTTCTTGGATTTTTGTACTTGCCATTCCTCTTCAAGAATATTCTTGGCTGCCATTATTTCCGCCTCTGTAGATCCATCCAAAAGGAGATCTTGTTGCCAAGTTGGTAAAGGGATATCATGAGGATAATTATGAGAGATATTTCCTGCCTCAACCTCCTCTACATACTTAAAATCAGGTTGATCTTCTTCTTCATTCTAAACCATCATCCTTACTAGGAATTGTATTCGCATTATTACCTCCAATCTTTGGTGTCGTTTCATGATGAATTTCAGTGTTTTTACCAATATCTTTTTTATTTAGGTCCTTCCTTCCCTGAGTAGTGTTAGCTTTTTGAGTAGCCAATTGTTGACGTAATTCAGGATGTGTAATGAAAAAATTATCCGCTTTGTGACCAAATGTCCGACATTTAGAACAGTAGTTCGGTTTATATTCAACTTCTACATTTTGCCAATAACAAATATTTTGTGTGCCAAGCCACACTTTTTCCGGCATAGGAAGGGTAATATCCCGCTCAACCATAATTCTCGCAACAGAGGGTCTATTCATTTTATGTGTAGCCTCCAGTTTCATAGGTTTGCCGAAAAATGGCACCAAGAGAATATAGAACTTGTTGATTGTAATAGTGCAATCGTAAGCCAGAAAAAGAAACCCATAGAGCAATGATAGGTAATTCAGTAGCCAGATTGAAATTAGTGGTCCATTTAAGGTCTTTCATTTGAGCAGCTTCAAGATACCAATCATTACAAAATAACCTCTCATTATCCTTTTCCTTGCTCAATTCAGTTCAAACGTCTCTCCCATCGATAGCTCTCACTTGCCATTCACCTATCAATTTCAAAATTTCAATTTCCATCTTAGGATGCTCATAAGTAAACTTCCCAATCTGTACGAATTTCAGTGGTTCTACTAATATCACAGTTTCCTCATCTGAGAAATATGGGGCAGGCTTACCACTCCTCCCATTGGCTTTTTTAAGAAAACCAGATTTACTGCCATCCTCAAAATCTATGTGGAGAGATTGTGGAAACAAAAGGAAAGAAATATCCACCGCTTTAATATATCTGGGAACATCGACCAATGAGGGAGCCGCCATAACAACCCAAACCCACCTCTGCCCCTCCAAAAACCGTAAAGAAACCAACCAAGCAGAAACAAATTGCAAAATAGCAAGGGAAACAAGAAGAATACTGGAAACTGGTCGGAAAAACTAAGCAAAATTGCAAGGAGCAAACCATTTCAGCAATCACCAAACCCTAGCTGAGTGGGAAGCCAAAAACGCCACAGCCACCCGCTCATCCGCACGCACACACACACACATGCATGGATTGCAGGAGGATTAAAAGAAAATTAGCTATTAACTATGGCAATTATAAGTTTTTTGCTGATGTGAACAAGAGTTATGTGTAGTTTATGCATGATGATAAAGTCTTGTTTATTTAAATTTAGAAAGACTTCNAAGGTCTAATCATCAAGCCTTTGAGACAACCGAAGTAAGGCTTATTGGTCTGAAGCTTTCCCAAGGGTATTTGAAGTCCTCTTTGGGAATCAGAGTAATAGTAGTTCTTCTGAAATATTTATGTGGAAGGGCCCCCTAAAAATAACTTTGAATAGAATTAGTCAAAGTAAGTAATAAAATCCCAAGCATGCAAGTAGAAGGCAGTATTAAAACTATCCGGCCCCGCCGTTTTTTTTAATATCAACTAATTTAAGAGAACCCAAGATTTCTTGCTCCTCGAGATATGCAATAAGCGAAGCATTTTCAATATCATATGAAGTATAATCAAAGATATCTTCCTTAAAGGAATTAATATCGGCTTCTTTAGCCGTGAAAAGGTTTTGAAAGAAAATTGATCGCGCTGTTGATAATTTGTTCTTGTTCATGAAGCCAAACCTCATTGTTATCTTTAATTTTAAGAAAAGTATTGTCTTGCCTACGTTGCTGAATGCACATATGGAAATATTTAGAATTCCCATCACCCTCCACAAAATTGACGTAAGTGGCTTTTTGTCTCAAGAAATCAATCTTGGTTTAAATGGCAACGTTTGTGGCAAGCTTTAATAACTTCCACTTCATTGATAAAGTCATCGCTGAATTGTTTCTCAATATTGCATACATATTTTTCAGCTTCCAACTTTTTTTTGGAAATATTTCCAAAAATCTTCTAATTCCAAGTTTTCAACAAATCCACAATGTTCTTATACATTTTCCAAAGAGTAACCCAATGAGAAGTGAATTCCATATTCTAATTATTTGCAATAAATTCCTTTAAGTTCTCATGTTGGACCTGGACATTGAGAATCGAAAAAAGAACATTAGCCGGTTTTGAATGAAACCAATTTTTGATCAATAAAGGAGTGTGATCCGAACCCAAAAAACTCAAGTGGGCAACCTCAGTAAAATGAAAAGTGTCCATCCAGTTATGATTGATAAGAACACGATCCAATCTCCAGTTATGATTGATAAGAACACGATCCAATCTTTCAAAAGTCTTACCCTGTTTCCATGTAAACAAGTGATCAGTGCATTTGGCTTCAAAAAAAAAAAATATTGTTGATGATCATATCTCTAAATTTCTGGATCATTGAGAAAGGCAGAGGTCTCCCACCATTCTTTTCAAAAGGAGAAGAAATAGCATTAAAGTTGACACTCACTTACCAAGGGACATCAACCATATCATGAATCTCTCTCAAGTTACACCATTACTCATTTCTAGCCGAAACAGTGCATTCTGCATAGATGATAGTAGTCTGTGCAATGCAATTAAGCAATTTAATTTTCTTATGTAAAAATTGAGGTTTATCAAAAATAAACTTCACCTCTGCATCATTTTTTTTTAATAGCCAAAAATCTTAAGATTGCAATTATAAACATAGTTGTATCTACCCAATTTCTTAATGATTTTGTCAATATTATTTTCAGCAATCATGGGTTCTAANGTCGCACGCCGTCGCCGCTTCGTCGCACGCCGTCGCCGCTTCGTCGCACGCCGTCGCCGCTTCGTCACACGCCGTTGCTGCTTCTCGTCGTCTGCGTTGAGTGCCTTCATCCTCGGTCGCAGAAGGACTACCCGCTCAGCGACAGAGCGTCGTTTTCCTCCTTGGTTTTTTCTCACTCAGTGAAACACCGACCAAGGTGATGGCCTCAGGGGTTCTTTCTTACGCCGCCCTTGCCGGTGATAACCCCGCTCCCGCCCTTCTTTCGAATATGTTTCCGTAACGTTACCACGATACTTTTGCTCTTAGGGTTGAAGCCGGGTTTCTCAAAAAAACATCCCGTAAAAACTACAAACCTGCAATCTTTCTCACAGAGGCCGAGATCTCAACCCTAGCTGCGCCCTGCCGACTGTTCTTAGTAGGTAAGTTTCTTTATGGAAACCCTAAACTTGAGCTAATTCGAAAGGATTGTGAGCAAATGACGCTGAAAGGGGGTTGGAAGCTTGGTAAATTGGATGTTCGACACATTCTCATCCAATTATCAAATGATGAAGACTATGCCCATTTGTTTGCGAGAAGACTCCTTCGAATAGCCAACTAGGTGATGAAGGTTTTAAAATGGACTGTGGATTTTGACCCTCGTACTGAACCTCCTACCATTCCTGTTTGGCCGTGCTTCCCAGGATTGAAGGTCCACCTTTACGATCAAGAGCTCCTCTTTGCTTTAGCGATGGTATACGGTAAACCTCTCAAAACTGATACGCCTACATTGAATCTGACCGGGCTTTCCGAAGCTAGAATTTTGATAGAACGAGATATTACTTTATCTTTTCCGAGAGAGATATGGATTGACACACAATATCAAGGATTTTGGCAGCAAACAGAACTTGAACAAATACATCTTTATTGCACCCACAACCGTATGTTTGGACACTCTCTTTCTCAATATTATCATTTGCATCTGAATCTAATACCTCCAAGTAAAAATGCTACTGGATCTGCCCCACTTCATGCCGGTCCCTCTTCAACTCCCGAGTGCATTCCACAGACTATTGAAACACTGGTTGACACAATGTCACCTCTCCTTCCTACTACCGGAGACAATACTGTTTCTGTTCTTTCGACTGATGTATTGACAGATGGTTCACTTGGGCATCCTACAGTCTCTATTATTGTTGAAAACAATACTGCAGGATCCTTATCTCCAAAGGATATTCTTTGGTCTGATAATCAGGATAGTATCGCAGCTCCACATCCTCAGGAAGCATCAGGTGCTGAGGAAACATGTTTACCATCTCTTCAGAATGAGAATGTTGTTACTGGTAGTAAGGAGCTAGGGGCTCATCCTCTTCTACATGCCCAACAATCTGTTGATCACACTGATCAGATGAGTCAATCTTCGGATGAGGAATGACAGGTATACACATCTAGAAAGAAAAAGAAGAATGGAGGCACATCCCAGCTTGGGAATTTAATGGATGATATTTTAGTAACTTTGGGCAATGACACGACACTCATCAATTTGTTAGCTGACTCTGTTCCTAGAACCAGAGGCAGAGGCAGGACCGAACTGGCTCGTCCTTAGCAACTTTTTTTCTGCAAGTTTTGAACTTTAGAGTTTTATCTGTCTTATCTTTTTTAGGATGTTAGTGTCTGTGTATCATATGGATAGGGCGTCTTTATTTGGTCCTCTCATACAACCTTTATGTACCTTTTCAATTTCAATAAAATTCNATCTAGCTCGAGGCGGCACCCCATTTAGCTAAGCAATCCGTTAGCATGTTAGCTTCTATATCGCAATGTGACAACCTGGTATGAAAACGAGGTGGCAAAAAATAAATTTTCTTCCAAATGGGCAGGCAATACAAGGGACAAAAAGACAAGTTATTGCAAATATTATAGGTCAGTTTTGAGTCGGTTTCAATCTCCAAAGAATGCATACCAAGCTGGACTGCCATCAAGAGGCAATACAGCACGGCTGAAATTTCAGAATATAACACATTAAGATGAAAACAGGAAGCAATAAAATATAATAAACAATTCCCAAAGGCATCCCAAAATAGGCCACCCACACCTGCCCGAGACATAGCAAAACACCCATCCATTTTCGCCTTAACAACAGGAAACTGTGGGTTACACCAATGGACCAGCCTAACCGAAGGATTAATGGAAAACTCCACATAATTTTTATATGCCTTCTAATGTGTTTAAAGCCAGAAAAAACATTTAAGATTGTGATTATTAAATTTTAATAGCTTATAAAGAAAGGATTTGATATGCATGATCACCCGATATGCATGATCACCCGATCCATCGACAAACAGATGTCTGTATGTTTACGATTATTATGTTCCATCCAAGTGAACCAATAACACACAAAAAACATAATACGTTGCAGGTGATTTCCACTATTATGCCATTTCCAGTTAGACAGACTTTGTTCAAGAGAGTTGTACCCAGCATTCATAAGAAAAACTTTTAAGCAAACTAGCCAACTTAGACCACATAGGAAAAGCGAACCTGCACTGGAAGAAAATGTGCAACAGAGATTCCTCATGTTTTCTACACAACAAACATATGGAAAGAAAAATCAGTCCTTTCAATTTAAAAATATCATCCACCTGTAGGAATTTAAATTTAAGCCTCCAAGCAAAGAAAGTTTACAAATGTTTCATAAAATCATTCCAAATATTGTTACTTCCCTGCACAACTTCAAAATTATGAATTTTATGGGAGATGCATTTAGAAATAGAACCATCCTGCTCATGTTTCACCCGAGCATAATCATCCTTGCTTCTATCAAAAGGAATGCTAGTAATGAAGTTCATCCACTCGGTGCCCACTAGGTTTTGAAGTCTTGAGTAGTTCTAAGCATCACCACTCCAACACTCCGCAACCTTAATATTATGAGTATGCTGTATAGGAGCTAAATTGTTTAAGGGGCCAATTAAGGTCTAATCATCAAGCCTTTGAGACAACCGAAGTAAGGCTTATTGGTCTGAAGCTTTCCCAAGGGTATTTGAAGTCCTCTTTGGGAATCAGAGTAATAGTAGTTCTTCTGAAATATTTATGTGGAAGGGCCCCCTAAAAATAACTTTGAATAGAATTAGTCAAAGTAAGTAATAAAATCCCAAGCATGCAAGTAGAAGGCAGTATTAAAACTATCCGGCCCCGCCGTTTTTTTTAATATCAACTAATTTAAGAGAACCCAAGATTTCTTGCTCCTCGAGATATGCAATAAGCGAAGCATTTTCAATATCATATGAAGTATAATCAAAGATATCTTCCTTAAAGGAATTAATATCGGCTTCTTCAGCCGTGAAAAGGTTTTGAAAGAAAATTGATCGCGCTGTTGATAATTTGTTCTTGTTCATGAAGCCAAACCTCATTGTTATCTTTAATTTTAAGAAAAGTATTGTCTTGCCTACGTTGCTGAATGCACATATGGAAATATTTAGAGTTCCAATCACCCTCCACAAAATTGACGTAAGTGGCTTTTTGTCTCAAGAAATCAATCTTGGTTTAAATGGCAACGTTTGTGGCAAGCTTTAATAACTTCCACTTCATTGATAAAGTCATCGCTGAATTGTTTCTCAATATTGCATACATATTTTTCAGCTTCCAACTTTTTTTTGGAAATATTTCCAAAAATCTTCTAATTCCAAGTTTTCAACAAATCCACAATGTTCTTATACATTTTCCAAAGAGTAACCCAATGAGAAGTGAATTCCATATTCTAATTATTTGCAATAAATTCCTTTAAGTTCTCATGTTGGACCTGGACATTGAGAATCGAAAAAAGAACATTAGCCGGTTTTGAATGAAACCAATTTTTGATCAATAAAGGAGTGTGATCCGAACCCAAAAAACTCAAGTGGGCAACCTCAGTAAAATGAAAAGTGTCCATCCAGTTATGATTGATAAGAACACGATCCAATCTCCAGTTATGATTGATAAGAACACGATCCAATCTTTCAAAAGTCTTACCCTGTTTCCATGTAAACAAGTGATCAGTGCATTTGGCTTCAAAAAAAAAAAATATTGTTGATGATCATATCTCTAAATTTCTGGATCATTGAGAAAGGCAGAGGTCTCCCACCATTCTTTTCAAAAGGAGAAGAAATAGCATTAAAGTTGACACTCACTTACCAAGGGACATCAACCATATCATGAATCTCTCTCAAGTTACACCATTACTCATTTCTAGCCGAAACAGTGCATTCTGCATAGATGATAGTAGTCTGTGCAATGCAATTAAGCAATTTAATTTTCTTATGTAAAAATTGAGGTTTATCAAAAATAAACTTCACCTCTGCATCATTTTTTTTTAATAGCCAAAAATCTTAAGATTGCAATTATAAACATAGTTGTATCTACCCAATTTCTTAATGATTTTGTCAATATTATTTTCAGCAATCATGGGTTCTAAATTAACAAAACTTCTAAGCTTCTGAATCTGACAAGGATTCAATAATCTATTAGAGGCATCAAATTTAGCAATACCCATAATATTCCAGATCAAAAAGTTATACATAATTGGTGGAAGAGGAGTTTCGTCATCAATTATAGAAAGAATTTCAGCAAAAGAATTACCTTCATAATTGAGCATAACATCAGGATCCATATAATTCAACTCTCTATGTGATTTACTTCTCTTTTTCTTGGTTTTTTGTACTTGCCATTCCTCTTCAAGAATATTCTTGGCTGCCATTATTTCCGCCTCTGTAGATCCATCCAAAAGTAGATATTGTTGCCAAGTTGGTAAAGGGATATCATGAGGATAATTATGAGAGATATTTCTCGCCTCAACCTCCTCTACATGCTTAAAATCAGGTTGATCTTCTTCTTCATTCTAAACCATCATCCTTACTAGGAAGTGTATTCACATTATTACCTCCAATCTTTGGTGTCGTTTCATGATGAATTTCAGTGTTTTCACCAATATCTTTTTTATTTAGGTCCTTCCTTCCCTGAGTAGTGTTAGCTTTTTGAGTAGTCAATTGTTGACGCAATTCAGGATGTGTAATGAAACCATTATCCACTTTGTGACCAAATATCCGACATTTAGAACAGTAGTTCGGTTTATATTCAACTTCTACATTTTGCCAATAACAAATATTTTGTGTGCCAAGCCACACTTTTTCCGGCATAGGAAGGGTAATATCCCGCTCAACCATAATTCTCACGACAGAGGGTCTACTCATTTAATATGTAGCATCCAGTTTCATAGGTTTGCCAAAAAATGGCACCAAGAGAATATAGAACTTGTTGATTGTAATAGTGCAATCGCAAGCCAGAAAAAGAAACCCATAGAGAAATGATAGTTAATTCAGTAGCTAGATTGAAATTAGTGGTCCATTTAAGGTCTTTCATTTGAGCAGCTTCAACATACCAATCTTTACAAAATAACCTCTCATTATCCTCTTCCTTGCTCAATTCAATTCAAACGTCTCTCCCATCGATAGCTCCCACTTGCCATTCACCTATCAATTTCAAAATTCCAATTTCCATCTTAGGATGCTCGTAAGTAAACTTCCCAATCCGTACGAATTTTAGTGGTTATGCTAATATCACAGTTTCCTCATCTGAGAAATATGGGGCAGGCTTACCATTCCTCCCATTGGCTTTTTTAAGAAAACCAGATTTACTGCCATCCTCAAAATCTATGTGGAGAGATTGTGGAAACAAAAGGAAAGAAATATCTACCGCTTTAATATACCTGGGAACATCGACCAATGAGGGGGCCGCCATAACAACCCAAACCCACCTCTGCCCCTCCAAAAACCGTAAAGAAACCAACCAAGCAGAAACAAATCACAAAATAGCAAGGGAAACTAGAAGAATATTGGAAACTGGTTGGAAAAACTAAGCAAAATTGCAAGGAGCAAACCATTTCAGCAATCACCAAACCCTAGTTGAGTGGGAAGCCAAAAACGCCACAGCCACCCGCTCATCCGCACACACGCACACACACACATGCATGGATTGCAGGAGGATTAAAAGAAAATTAGCTATTAACTATGACAATTATAAGCTTTTTGCTGGTGTGAACAAGAGTTATGTGTAGTTTATGCATGATGATAAAGTCTTGTTTATTTAAATTTAAAAAGACTTCTAAATTGTATCTTTATGAAATTAAATATGAGAAAATTAGTAGGATTTAAACTTTTATAACACAGTGGAACTTATGCTTACAAATTAGAAATTATAGTAAAATTTGTTATGAATTCATTTTTTGATGATGACGAGTGGCAGGGCGTATCGGCAGATCAGATTTGTCCAAGATAAAATTTCGGGCGACGTCTATAGTAATATGAGTAAGTGCCTTTGCATCCATTCATTTGGATAAATAACCTACAACGACTAATAGGTACTTGTGTTGCCCCTTCAATGGTGAGAATGGTTCGAGATATCGAGTCCCCAGACGATGAAAGACCATGGGCAGATGATGGGATGAAGTTTTTGGGCAGGATGGTGTTGCAGTGGGCCATATTTTTGAAATTGTTTGCATTTTCGGGAGAACTCATTTTTTAGTAATGTTGGCAGATGATATCTTGTCGCTGCATTATGTGAGCTAGTATTTTTCCTACGGAGTGGTTGCCACATTCCCCAGAGTGGACTTCCCAGAAGACATCCTCGATGTCATTTTCTTTGACAGATCTCAGATATAGGGAGGCGATCGATTTTTGAAATAGCTTCCCTTCAACTTTTCGGGTACTGAGGGGGTGTGAATTTGAATATCCTTAGATCTTTAACCTATTCATCAATCTGCCCAGTTTCTTGGAGGTGAATGCAAGGTCTATCTAGCTTTTCTTTCCTTCAATCTCTAGCTCAATGACCTTTGGTTCTTTAACTGTGGGTTGGTCGAGTTTCTGGGATGATCCTTCATCCGAGCGGAGACTCTTGGTTCGGAGGCCGACAATCTAATTCTCCTCCTTCAGACTGATTTTGAAACTAGCAAGTTTCCACATTTTTGCCTTTACTCTGCCGAGGTACTTCATTTCACTTCATTCCTTACCTCCAACTCTCCATTGACCTGATTCAAGACTAACTGGTACTCTGTTTTTACCAGTAGGTGTAGGGTTCCCATCTCGTAAGCTAAGAGGAGACTTGCGATCAAAGTTTCGTACTCTGCTTGGTTGTGAGTTATCTAGAAGTTTACCTCGATNGGCGACGTCTATAGTAATATGAGTAAGTGCCTTTGCATCCATTCATTTGGATAAATAACCTACAACGACTAACAGGTACTTGTGTTGCCCCTTCAATGGTGAGAATGGCTCGAGATATCGAGTCCCCAAACAACGAAAAACCATGGGTAGATGATCGGATGAAGTTTTTGGGCAGGCTGGTGTTGCAGTGGGCCATATTTTTGAAATTGTTTGCATTTTCAGGAGAACTCATTTTTTAGTAATGTTGGCAGATGATATCCTATCGCTGCATTATGTGAGCTAGTATTTTTCCTACGGAGTGGTTGCTGCATTCCCCAGAGTGGACTTCCCAGAAGACATCCTCGATCTCATTTTCTTTGACACATCTCAGATATAGGGAGGCGATCGATTTTTGAAATAGCTTCCCTTCAACTTTTTGGGTACTGAGCGGGTTTGAATTTGAATATCCTTAGATGAATGCAGGGTCCATCTAGCTTTTCTTTCCTTCAATCTCTAGCTCAATGACCTTTGGTTCTTTAACGGTGTGTTGGTCGAGTTTCTGAGATGATCCTTCACCTGAGTGGAGACTCTTGGTTAGGAGACCGACAATCTAATTCTCCTCCTTCAGACTGATCTTGAAACTAGCAAGTCTCCACATTTTTGCCTTTACTCTGCCGAGGTACTTCATTTCACTTCATTCCTTACCTCCAACTCTTCATTGACCTGATTCACGACCAACTGGTACTCTGTTTTTACCAGTAGGTGTAGGGTTCCCATCTCGTAAGCTAAGCGGAGACTTGCGATCAAAGTTTCGTACTCTGCTTGGTTGTGAGTTATCTAGAAGTTCTCCTCGACCGAGTGGTAGATGTTCTCCTTTATTGGGCTGCATAAGAGCACCCCAAGCCCTACTCTTGACCGTCTAGACACACCATCATTGAACAGTGTATTGGTGCGTCCGTCCGCTACCATTTCTTTCTCTGCTTCCCCGATTCTGTGAAGTCCGCCAACAAGTCTGCAATAGCCTGCGTCTTGATCATTGTCGGGTGACATATAAGATGTCAAACTCGCTTAGCTCTATCGCCCATTTGAGTAGTCGACCGGAATGCTCCGGCTGTGTGAGGACGAATTTTAATGTGGTTGATCATGACTCAAACTGGGTGTACCTGGAAGTAATCAAAGCAAACGTCAGTTTCTCCATAATCGGGTACCTAAGTTCAACATCTCTGGAACTCAATTGATGTACTACGTTGGATACTGTTTCTCAAGTTCTTCCTTCACCAGAACTGAACAGATCGTTTCTGGGCTGACTCTCAGGTATAAAGAAAGATCTTCATTTGGTTTTGGGCTCCGGAGCTTAAGTGGAGATGAAAGAGAGTGCTCGTCCGTGCACTCAAAACTTTGAAGAAAACAATACATTTATCACTTGATTTGGATATAAATCAGCTAACTTCAGCTATCCGACCGGTCAATTTATGAATCTCTTTGGTTCCGAAAAGGTGGTATGTCAATAAGTGCTTGAACTTTTTTTGGGTTGGCCTTCATGCACTCTTGGGTCAGGAGGTATCCGAGGAATTTACTAGTCAAGGCTCTGAATGTACATTTCAAGGGATTTAATCTCATGTTAAATCTTTTATGTTTTGGGAATGTTTTTTTAAAGTCTTCAATGTGCTATTTGGCCACCCGACTCTTAACTAGTACATCGTCTACGTACATTACAGTATTTTTTCCTTTTTGATTCGCAAAAATTACATTTATTTGACGCTGGTACGTTGTCCCAACATTTTTCAGCCCAAAGGGCATTATATTGTGACAATATATTCCTTCTCTAGTAATAAAAACACGCTTTTCTGCATCAACTGGGTGCATTTTGATTTATTGGTACCCGAAGAATGCATCCAAGAAACTTAGGACTGAGTGGTCGATTGTAGAGTCGACCAAGGCTCGACTCTCGGTGGTGGGTAATCGTCCTTCTGGCAAGCTGAATTCATGTTAATGAAATCCGCACTTATCCTTCATTTCTTGCTAACCTTCTGAAACATCTCAACATTAGAAATCTTGGTAGGGTGTACGACACTTCATAGATGTAGCCAACATCTTTCAACTTTTGTACCTCCTTCTGGATGAGTCCCGCTAGCGTTGTGGCCAAAGTCTTGATCTTTTGCTTCATCGGCCGGACGGATGGGATGCAGTCGGTGGGATGCTATATCGATTGTGATGTTGGCATTTTCATTGTTGATTAGGCGAAAATGTCTCGATTTTCTTGGATGGTCTAGATCACAAGTATCTTTGTCCCACAATTTAAAAACATTTACTCGGTTCTCCATCGATGACTGAAATCTCTAGGGTGATCTCACTTGTCTTGAGACCCTCTCTTGTTTGGTTCTATATGTCCAGTGGGTCGTGTTCCATGTTGTTGATGGCTCGAAGATAGCAGACCTGTGATTGCTCCAAGTCTCTCTATCTCGTGGAAACTTTGTCGCCATGTGGTACATAGAGACTACTGTCCTGAAGGTGTTCAGAAGCGGGCGGCCAAAGATGGTATTTTAGGTTGCTAGAGAATCCTCCACAAGGAAATCCCCCGTGGAAGTGAACTACTTTTCACCTTCTTCTTAGTTGACTGCGAGTTCTATCACTCAGAGTGCCACATTGATCGATTGGCAGGCTCAATTTATCAAACGCCGATTTGAATAAGACGTTCACAGAACTATGTGTCAATCAGGATGCTCACTACTTGATAGTTGTTGATCATTGCCGTCAAGACGATGAGATTATTGTATCGATTCCCCTTTGGGGGCAGGTAAGGTCTGTGAAGAAAATAGGATGGGACTTTCTTTAAACCGGTTATTAGATCGTTAGTATCAATATTAAAAAGTTGTGCCCTCAATTTTAGTGACTATCATGTTTAGATTGTGACTTGTATCAATTTGTTAAACATCGTTATTTTTCCTTTATTTCCTGAGTTAATAAAAAATAATTCATAATTTTGAATTGTTCCTTCTGATGTTTGGGGGGATTGTCATATTTTATTTAATGGTTTTCAATAATTTGTCACTTCTGTAGTTGATTTTTCTCATATGACTTGACATTACTTAATAAAGTTTCATATTGAATTATTGTCATAATTTTCAATCTTTTTGTGTTGAAATTAAAACTCAATTCAATGTTCAGTTAAGCTTTTGAAAAGTGATAGTTCTAAAAAAATATTTTCTACACCTTTTCAGACATACATGACAAAACGAGATGCTTCGCTAGTCATCTTGGGTTGATTATCCATCTTAAAATGGAGTAGCTGAAAGGAAAAATAGACATCTTCTTGAATGGCTAGAGCTTTTTTATTTCAAATAAATATGCCTTAACAATTCTGGGATGATGCAGTTTCTATTGTATATTTTTTTGATTAATCGAATGCCTTCTACTGTTCTACATAACCCTGCACTTTACCAAGTTTTATTTTCAACTAACTCCGTCTTTCCTATTGAATCAAACATATTTGGGTGTACTTATTTTGTTCGTGATACTCATCCACAAGTTTCTAAACTTGACCCTAAGTCATTAAAATATGTTCTTTCTAGGATATTTTCATTTGCAAAGGGTATCGATGTTTTTCCCCTCTTAAATAGATACATGATTTCTATTGATGACACATTGAATGAATAAATCACATTCGTTGGTGACTCATCAGTTTCTAAATTCTCATAAAATTCAGATGAGTTGTTAATGCATCCCATCATAAGTTCAGATCTTGCTCAAGTTCCACCTCCAGTGCCTCAACTGAAACCACATATCACTAATGCTTACTCGAGAAAATTTAGTCTCTCTAATCCTAGTCTGACATCAGTATCATTTTTCATAGTGGATCCTCCTTCCAGTGACCTTGATTTTTCTATTACTCTTCGAAGAGTTAAACATGAATACGCATATCCCATTTACTCATGTGTTCACTATAGCTAGTTATCTTCCACTTCTTTCCTATTTGTCGCTTCTCTTGACTTTGTTTAGGTTCCAATATCTATTCAGCAAGCACTATCTCATTCTGGGTTACCTACAACGATGCTTGATGAGATGAATGCCTTAACTGAAAATGAAACTTGGGAAATAGTTGAATTACCTTTTGGAAAGAAGACTGTAGGTTTGTAAGTGGATATTTGCGGTTAAGTTTTTATCTGTTGTATCCATAGCTCGTATCAAAGCTCAATTGGTTGCTCAGGGCTATATTCAAAGTCACGTGATCAACTACTTGGAAGCATTCTCCCCGGTTGCTAAATTGACTTCGATTCGCCTACTTCTGTCCTTGGCCACAATGAATAGCATTAGCTAAATATAAAGAATGCTTTTTTGTATTGTGATCTTCTAGAGGAGGTATACACCGAACAACATCCTGGGTTTATTGCTCAGGGAGAGTCTGGGAAAGTATGTTGTCTTTGAAAGTCTTTAATGGATTGAAGTAAAGCCCTCAAGCATGCTTTGAAAAATTTAGCCAAGCAGTAGGAGGGTTTGGGATGCAAAAAAGTAGAAGTGACAACACTGTGTTCTATAAGCAATATATTTTGAGAGTCATTCCATTGGTGGTTTATGCTAATGATATTATTGTTATTGAAAATGATGTGCATGGAATCTTCTCCTTGAATTCATTTCTTAAAAATCAGTTCAACACAAAAGATTTTGGTTCCTTGAAGTACTTCTTTTGTATCGAGGTATCAAGGTGCAAGAAGTGTATCTTTCTATCTTAATGGAAGCATGTGTTGGATTTGTTTGCAGAAATTGAGAAATTAGGGGTCAAACCATGCAGTACTCGGATGTTTCCTAATCAACAACTTACCAAGGATGGAGAGCCTTTTAATGATCCTGAACAATATAGGAAGTCAGTGAGAAAATTAAACTACCTCACATTAACTCATCCTGACATTGTGTATTCAATTAGCATTATAAGTGAATTTTTGTTTTCTCTCATAGTCCATCATTAGTCAACTTTGGAACAAATACTACGTTATCTTATGGGAGACCTCTTGGACAAGGTATTCTATATCAGGATCATGGGCATATAAATATTTAATATTTCTCTGATGCAGATTGAGAAGTTCCTAGATTAATTGAAGATCCATATTAGATATTGTGTCTTTGTTGGTGGTAATTTGTTCTAATGGAATAGTAAGAAACAAAATGTAGTTTCGCGGTCCAATGCTGAATCCGAGTATTGAGCAATGACACAAGTTTCGAGTGAATTGGTGTGGGTCTCCCAACTCTTGACCAAAAATAGGTTTTAAGATAACAATTCCAACAACATTGTGGTGTGATAACCAAGCTGCATTTCATATTGTCTCAAACTTTGTCTTTCATGTACGTACTAAGCACATTGGGAGAAATTTTTTTTGTTTGTAAAAAAATTCAACATAGTCTAATTTCTATGACTCATATGAAAACTAGGGAACAACTGAGGATATCTTTACAAAGGCCCTTAATGGAACTTGGGTCATTTATATTTGTAACATGTTGGACATGATAAATATTTATATTCTAGCTTGAGGGAGAGTGTTATGGAAAGTACTACATCTAAACTTTGTATATTAGGAAGCTTGTATATTAGGAAATTTGATATTAAGCAACCTAATTAGAAGAGGTCTAATTATATGATCTTTTCTATGTTAGACTTATTTCTAATCTAGAAAGTTGGGAGTGTGTATAAATATGTAATATATGTTTTCAATTGTGAATAAGAAAAGAAGAAGCTTTCCCATTACAATTTTAAGTGGTTCAAATTCTGTACTTATTGTTTATAAGTTAGAAAAGCAAATTTTTATTTTTTCATTATATATATATATATATATATATTTAATTGTTTCATTATATATATTCTTTATTTTTTAATTCTGTACTTATTGTTTATGGTTAGAAAAGGAAATTTTTGGCATATTAGTGGAGTATTATATAGGAATACTAATTTCCCGTGTGATCTGCATTCATTGCACATTCTAGTAGTACTAATAATGCCTTATCCTATAACATTATGCATCACAAAGTTTTGCAAATTTTTTTTTTTAAATGAATAATCAAAATTGGGTAGGTATTCAGGGGTTTTTAAACTAGACTACGAAGTAAAGTTATAGGTCGGTATCTTTCTTCTATTTTTTTCTTAAATGTGAATTTTGCAAGTTTGTTGAGATGAAAGTTGACTGTCTTTATTGCAGGTACCGAGTTTTATATAGTCTTTGTATATTTCTACGGCAACATATATGTTATTATGGACCTTAATGGACATTTTATTTTGGAACCTTATGTCCCACTTGCTAGCAGGGATTTTTATTTACATTTTCTAATTTTATTATCATCCAAGAAGTGCTTCTTTTATGCTATGTATGAAACACTTAGCTTTTACCACATCACAACAATAACAACAACAAGCCTTTATTCCCAATATTGAGTTTTCTATCCCATGTAGCTTTTACCACATTATACAAATATAATTGATTTGAAATAAGTATAAAAAATAATTGAAGATTTTCACTGAATAGGAAAATCTTAGCTCAATTTAAGATGAATGAACAAGAAATTTGACATATTTATAGCGTATGATTATGTGACATTTGCAACCTGGGTTAATATTATAACGAATTGTGGTTCCCTCAGTTTAATATGGTGAATCTTGTTTGGTACGTTGAATAAACATTTTAAAACAGAAACAACCATATTAAAGTCCAAATAGCTTTCTATTAAGCTATAAGACATAACTATTGTAGGCTGAGCAAGTTAGGCTGAGTTCAGTCGAGTAGACCATGATGCCTAGTGCAATCACACATAGATGCAGACTTCACCTTAGTCCGCTTACCAAGACATTTTCCAGGATGTGCAGGTATTACAATTGTTTGGAATATGCTGTTTGTTGAATCCCATGTGTAGGGTGATTAATAGGACTGGGAAGCGCTTGAGCCCTTCCTTCTAAAAGTTCTACTGGCCCAAAATAATGGACATTATCCTCAAAGAATTGGCTTGGAGAGTTTTCGCTAGTCCAAGCCCATTTAAGAGTAAAAGCCCATTTAAAAATCATCCAAGCTGTTCGCATTTCATTGACTCACATCTTAATCTGCTTATTTCATTGAATGAATATTTATGAAATGTAGATCGATTTTAATGATTTTTGATGCAGTAACTTATTCATTTTCATGCAGCATGTTGACCAAGTTGCTGGGAGGCGAAAGCCTAAAACAAATTTTGTGGAAGTTCGCACATATTGGCATCTATTTAGAAGTTTTGACCGTATGTGGACATTTTTCATATTGGCGTTTCAGGTATCCAGTTTAGCTTATGATGAACGGTCCGTTTGGGCCGCTATGGCTATCTCTAAAAAGCGACAGTAGAATTGTTTTTAAAAAAATGTATTTTTTGAAAGTTTTTTAAGGCATCATAATTTTTTTTAAAAGTTGGACAACATTTTTTTTACTAACATATTCTAATAGATCTGATTTTAAAAAGTTGTCATACAAAAATTTTTTGAAAAGAATCAAGAAACCATAGGTAAACAGATTTGTGGCAGCTTTTTAGAAAGGAAAGCTATGAAACCCAAAATTAGCAATAAGTCCCGATCATTCTTCTTCTTTGGTGCTCATTGTCAGCTATATAAACTGTCAATTAAATTTTATTGCAGGCCATGCTGATCGTTGCTTGGAGCCCTTCAGGCTCTATCACTGCTTTCTTTTATCCAGATGTTTTCAGAAGTGTTTTAAGCATCTTTCTTACGGCAGCTTTACTTAATTTCCTCCAAGGTAATGCTGTTCTTGTTTATTCTTTTTGATTTTTGATTAAGTATGCTTTATGATAATAAATCCTTTAATCAGCTAAATTTAAGTATGGCGGCCATTTGAAATGTTTGGTTTGAACTTGAACACGATCCTTACAGCTGCATTGGACATTGCTCTTAGTTGGAAGAGTTGGGGAAACATGGAATACACACAAATTGCTCGGTACCTTTTAAAATTTGTAGTAGCAACTGCATGGGTTATAATTCTTCCAATAAGCTACTCTAGTTCTGTACAGAATCCCACTGGACTGATAAAATTTTTTAGCAATTGGGCCAGCAATTGGCAAGGCCAGCCACTTTTTAATTTTGCTGTTGCTATTTATATGATACCAAACATTTTGGCTGCCTTGCTATTTTTGGTTCCACCACTTCGGAGAGTCATGGAGCGCTCTAATTGGCGTGTGATTATCTTTCTTTTATGGTGGGCTCAGGCAAGCATCTTTCTTATAGGGTTTCATGTTTTCTTTTTTTCTGATTTACTTCTTATATATATTCTATGTGTACAAAAGCCCAAGTTATATGTAGGAAGAGGCATGCATGAAGACTTGTTCACACTTCTCAAGTAAAATACTTTTTTCTCTTATATTTTATCTGTATTGAGGAAGATTTACATACCTAACACTCAATTCATATATATTTACATATCTAACACCTAACCTTCAAATTCTTCATATATTCCACCTTATGCATGAAAGGTGTGTTTCACCTTTTAAAAGTTGAAATCATGGTATTTTTTATGTGATTTTTTTGGTTGGTATAAATGTAAAAAATAAAATTTAGATGTAGTACATGTAAATACATAGGAATTGGGCAGTGCGTATGTAATTACTCCACGTGTTTAATTGTAATCTACCGTCTATTGGGCCTTCACAGGTACACTCTTTTCTGGATTCTACTACTCATAAGCAAGCTTGCCTTTAGTTACTATGTTGAGGTGATTCTAATTTTCTTGGATTTTTCTAAAGCAGAGAATGCATAGTTTCTAACTTCATAGTAAATAAAATATTATTTCATGATTAACGAATGCCTTTTTATGAAGTTGTTCTTCTGGATGCAGCCTTTTTTTCATCCGAACTTGAGGCGATTCTAATTTTTTTCAGCTGCAACAACTTAAACTAGGGGCTTTTGGCGCACTTAGAACCAACTATTATTACAAAATAATTCATCATTTTTTTAATCTCTTTTCACATTCCATCAACAAGGTTCTCAAGCCAAAGCTTAATTTGAGTTCTAGCTCAAACCATGTTTGTTAAACTTTTCTAGCTCAAACTAAGCTTATTAAACTTTTCTAGCTCAAAATTAGGTATAAGAGCCTTCAACAAAAGATGGTTACTGAGGGATACCTACCGGAGGATTTGGATTGAGAAATGGTGTAATCCAACTTTATACTATGGCCATTAGATAGCGGCTTCTTCTATTAAAAGCTGCAGTGATGCTGGAGCTAGGGACCAATGGAACCACCTGCATTTTGTGATCCTATTTGTGTGATTTCCTCTATCAATCCCAATTCGCGATCCCAATCACATGATTCCATGACCTACTCGAGTTTCCGAGTGGGAATTGTGGGTTCCTGCTACCACGGGAAGTTTGATATGCCCGGAACACCTCCTTTTATTCCTATTTTCTCTTGATTTCTTCATTCTATTTTTTTCTATTTTGCTATTTCTCATTAGTTTTTTTTCCTTTGAGTGGACTATTTATATTTTGTTATTTCCTATACTTTCAGACTTTTGACACTGTTCTTATTTTTGAGAGGTTTTGATTCTCTGTTTATGATCTTTGGAGTAATGTATCGTCTTTCTTTTATAAGTGGTGTATATGTTTAGGAACATATGGTGGAACCTCCCCTCGTACCTTGTGGTACCTTTGTTTTACCGCTGCATCCATCCAAACAACAGCTGAATTGCTCGAATCTGCTCTTCCATAGCAGATTTTGTTGCTTATCTTCTTTTAAACACCGTCGAACTCCCATATTTCATTCCCTCACAATTCCACAATTACTTCCCCACTAAATCCCCTTTTTAAATGCCTTATAGGGTGATAGAACGGTATCATCTAGTATCAAAGCCCGACAAATGATAATATTTTAGGAATTTTTCCGTCCTACACCTAAATCAAGTATCCATACAACCTATTCTAAGGCCCCTCACCAAAAAAAAAAACGAAAAGTAATTAAGAAAAGAAAAAACACTTTGTTCACCATGCTCTAAACCTAAAAAACACTTTTTTCACCAAGCCCCTCACAAAAAAAAGAAAAAAGTAGGGAAAGTAATAAAGAAAAGAAAAAACACTTTGTTCACCATGCACTAAACCTAAAATCTCCAAAGTCCAACTTTCTTACCTCCCCCAAAATTTTACCTCGATAACTACAATTGGAACCTAAGCCCCCGACCAACCATGATACATCCGCTGGAAACCTGATCGGGAGGAAAAGGACACAATGCTGCCTTGTGAAATCCACAAAAAGATGTCCAGGAATTTACTTTGGAAGATATGCAGCAGGAAATGCTTCAACTATAATAGAGACTTGCCGCTTTAGAAAGGAGACAACCTGGTGAGATCACCCATAGCCACAACAGTGATTAGTCATATTGAGAGGAGGAAATATCTCTTCCATCAGGCAATTTCCAGTGACGAAGAACCATTACCCCGATAATTAAACATGGAATACAATTATCAAACAAATATTATTTACTAGAAAAGCCAATAAAAAGTTACAACCAACACATGAAAGTAGAAAGTAACGACGAACAAGATAAAAAAACTCACACTAGGGTGGATCTGGGATTGGTGGTGGCGATCGACGAGGTTTGGGCCAGAGAGGTAGCAAAGTGTGATTAGAGAGTGGGATAGTGGGGTGGCAGCAATGGGGAGGTGAGGAACTGTCGGAACAATGAGGAGGCTGGCTGTCCTGGGTGTTGACTGCAAGGGAGATGTGGCCGAATAGCAAGGAAATGGTGGAAAAGTGTGATTCTGGTTTTTTCTGCATGGGAGGTGTGAAAATTCCTTAAGTAGAAACATGGAGGTGTCTTTTGGTGTATTGGTAGAATTTCATTAGAAACTCTAAAGTTAAGCATGCTCGTCTTGAAACACTCATAGGATGGGTGACCTTCAGGGAAGTTACACCAACGGGACAAAATCGTGAGGCCCTTTAGCCAAAGCGAACAACACTTTGATGGATGAGAGTTCAAGTTGTTACAAATTGTACTAGAGCAGTACACTAGTCGGAATATGGGAACTAAGTGTCATACAAAACAAAGTGTTACTCCATGAAGCCACCACTTGAACTTAAGAAGGGATAAGTGCTACATACGGGGAGCAACCTTTTGAATCTGTAGGTGTCAACTCTAAAATCTAGTGGATGATTTTGGGTATGAGCACTGATGAGGACATCAGTTACTACGTGTGGGGAGATTGTGGAACTCCTTAAGTAGATTGAAGCCGAATTCTTAAATATTGAGGCTTATTTTTGTGTAACTGCGGAATTTCATTATTAACTCTAAAGTTAAATGTGTTGGTCTTGGAGCACTCCTATGATGGGTGACCTCTTAGGAAGTTACTCTAACGGGACAAAACCACGAGGCCCTTTGGCCAAAGCAGACAATATCTTGTGGGTTAGAGTTTGAGCTATTATAGGAGGGTGACGACAGTGAATGGGGATTCGCTGGACAATAGGACAGTAAGAGGACGTTATAGGAGGGTGACAACAGTGAACGGGGAGCCGCTGGACAATAGGACAGTAAAAGGGTGTTTGTCTTGTGCGGCGGCAGTGAATGGAGAGGTGGTGGACAGTAGGATAGCAAGAGGACGACTGTCCTGCACAATGACAATGAGGAAAGGGGCGGTTTGGTGGTGACAACTGCGGGAAAACAACAAGCTATTTTCGGGAGACTTGCAAAAAGGTGAAAGGGTGGATTGTAAGGCGGCGACAGTAGCAGGGTGTGGGTGGCTATAGGGAAACAACAACAAAAGTTGTTTCTGGGAGGCCGAGTACGGAGGGTGGCATGAGAACCAAGCGGGAGGGATGTGAAGAGGTTGAAAAAGGAGAAATCAACATCTTGGGAGAGAGATATAGCCGGAGCACACTCAACTTTTGGATACAATTCTAGAAGGGAACACCTGAGATGTCGACAATTGTTCTGATAGAATATACACAAAAATTGAGGATCCAAAACTTAAACAATACATATATATGAAAGGATTAGAAAGGAAGGATCAAATGAAACTCTATGAAAAATTGAAAAAATAAATATCGCTCGATTCGGCCTTCCTGTGATCTTGGAAATCAATGCTCTCGTCCTGTGTCCGAGGCCTAGTGTCCTACGCTACTCTATTTGGGTTGGGGGAGTTTAGACCTCATTCATCGAAATTTCTGTCTTCTCATAGTACGGAGTCTGGTCAACTCAATTAAAGATATCAGAAATGTTATAATCTCATGATAAGTCAATATTGTTGGTGTTATCCTTCCAAAGAATATCCTACCAGAATAAGTATCCATCTTTCTTTGACACAACTTGAGTTGTAGCTTGAACTGCACGGGGATGTGTATCCTCACGAATCAAGTCTTGAGCTATTAAATCTGTGATTGGCTTCTTCCACTTCTCTTACTTGTCTAAGTGTATTTGATAAACAAATATGGAAGGAAGAATCAACTCTGGGATGAAATCTATGACAGACTGAGTAACCCTTAATAACAACCATTCAGGAGAGACCTCTTAGTAGAATCTGAATCCTATTGTTAGATGTTATTTTCCACCAAGCTCTTATGGCAATTTCCAACACTGTGGTTCATCCCTCCTTTTTGGCTATCTGTCGGTGTTTACACTCCTAAAATGAATTTAATATCCGAACAACTTCTTATAGCCTCCCAGTAGCTCACAGGCTTCTCATTTCTGATATTTTGGACCACTTTTAGGGGTAACAACTAGGGGTGTAAACAAACCACTTACACGGGCTTCTCTTATGGCTTCTCATTTATGATATTTTGGACCACTTTTAGAATACGAGCGAACCATGCTCAGCTCGTGTTCGACTCGTTTATATTTCGAGCTCAAAAAGTGTGTTCGTGTTCGACTCGTTTGCTTAACGAGCCGAACACGAGCTGTTCACAAACAAAGAGTCATCTTAACAACCCTAATCATGTAGCCATAAGACAATAAGAGTTTGAGCAAGATTTAAAAATTATTATTTATA
>JXCR01148220.1:64349-115094 GCA_002079205.1 Phalaenopsis hybrid cultivar | reverse complement strand
TTTTTTAAAATACTACTATATATATATATATATAAACTTGATGAGTAGTATTTCGAGCCAAAACGAGCCGAACATGAACGAACACATCTTAGTTCGTGTTCAGCTCGTTAACTTATCGAACGAAATTAACGAGCCGAACACGAGCTTCTTAACGAGTCGAACACGAGCGGTTCGCGAACAACTAGCCGTTTTGACAGCCTTAGTAACAACCCAATAGGTGAACTGCCGATAAGGATTTTTGGCAATTATGTCAACAGTGTTGACCCTTTTCAGGTATCAGCTCCTTGAAGTCATTATTTCTTGAACAACCCCTACTAATGCAGTCGCTGTTTCTCTCATGAGCTCATCTTGAATCACAAGTGTCTTTTCCTCGCTCGCTTGAATTTGAGGTTCATCTCTGAATTCTTCCTCCTTTTCGGTGTCACTGTCTATTTCTTCAATTGTTCCCTTCTTTTAGTGAAATAGACTATTCTCTTGTTTAGACAATCTGATGCATCATGCCCAAAATCGTGGCACTTGACACATTTTCTGATTGGGACAAATTTGGGAATGCAAGTTGACTCCACTTATTATCTACTCTGAATTTGTTTCTCTTCAGGCAGGGTTGGATTGGATGCTTTTCTTGGTGTACTTTTGTTGCTTGATCTCGGGATTGAACTTTGGCGGTAAGGTGTGGTGGTCACTCGGTGATGTTGCCTCGAGAATCTGTCATGTTTGTAATGAATCGGTAGATACTTGTGCCAGGTCATTTTCTTCATTTTCTCTCTGGGAGTGATCTTGTCTTGTCCTCTCTATTGCTCCTTCAGATTCTCCCATCACAACGAAACATTTTTCTTCATCTTGAAGGCATTGAGCTTCACTTTTTTGTCTATTGGCACCTCCTTGAGTTCATAGATTCTCTCAACGGTCTGTAGCCACTCAATAAAGCATACAAATTCATTCTTTGAAATTCAGTATATTCTCTTTCACTCCTAAGTCTTGTATCCTCCAACGGGCACTTCCTCTCTCAGCCTTCTCTGATATTGAATCCGAAGCATCGTGATCGATCCTCCTCTTCATTGAAATCATCCCTACAGAAGGGATTTGGATGTTCTCGCTCTCCTCGGATCTCACTACCACGATTGGCGACGGGCTCTGCATGGGTTTTTTTCCTCAATTTCATCGAGCTGTGGTAGCTCTTGGCGGAGTTGCCGGTGTATCTATTCCATGGTAAACATCTGATTGGCGTTTGACACTTTTCTCCTCGGTGTCATGATTAAGGTTTGGATGTGGGTTGGTGGGATAGGGTGTATGGATGTGATGTTGGTGGGATAAAAAATTTGTGTTAGGCAAGAGGGTTTAGGTAAACCCTACGATAGGAGAAGGGTTATCTTTGATATCACATGATACCAGAGTTAAGCCAAACAAAAATAAGCAAACATATATTATTACTGGAAAAACCAATAGATAGTTATAACCAACATACGTAAATGGAAATAACAATAAACATGATATACTAACTCACACTAGGGTGAATCTTGGGGTGGTGGTGGTGATCGTCAGGGTTTGGGCCTCCAAAGTGGGGCGACAATAAGGGGACACTGGCAGAAGCAAAGGTGAGGTGAGGAACTGCCGGAATAGACAGGAGGTTAGCTTTCTTGTGCTGTGGCAGCCAAAAAGATGGGGCTAGACAATAGGGACATGGCCTAGAAGTGTAATTCTGAGTTGTGGCAGCAATGGAGGATGGAGGTAGCAGTGAAGGGGGAGGCGGTGGACATCAGAACAATAAGAGGACTGCTATCCTGCGTGGTGGAATTGAGGAAAGGGTCAGTTTGGAGGTGACAGTTGCAGGAAAATAACAACGAAGCTTTTTAGGGGGGGGGGGGTCTTTAATAAGGTGGAAGGGCGGACAACAAGGTGACTGCAGGGGAGGGTGTGGGTGGTAGGAATGGTTGGCGGCTATAGGGAAACAACAACAGAAGTTGTTTCTGGGAGGTTGTCATGAGGAGGGAGGCGTGGTAGCAAAGCGGGAGGGATGCGTAAAGATTAGGGAACGATTAATCACCGCCTAGGGGGAGAGATACAACCAAAGCACCACTCAACCCTTGGATACAACCCTAGAAGGGAAAACCTGAGGCGCTGACGACTGTCTCGACAGAAAACACATAAAAACTGAGTATTCAAACCCTAATACAACACATATAGAGGAAAATACTATTAAGAATGATAAAAGGAAACTATATGAAAAATAGACAGAAAATAAAAAATGTTGCTCTGTTTGATCTTCTCGTGATTGTCGGAATCGCGGCTCGTGTCCCGTGTCCGGGCCTTCAAGTGTCGGCTTTGTGGTGACGGGGGCAAACAATTCATTCATACTAAATTCTTACCAACACTCGTTCTGACTTGAAAAATCAGGACCCAATGGATAATGAACTAGTTTAACTAAATTGTTGCACGTATACGTGATACATTGTATTTCATAAATCATTCATATTTTTACTTGGAAGTGTGGAAAATCATATCTTCAAAATATGTAAGCTATACATAGGTATTAAATCCTACATAATAAAAGACGTACACAAAATGTCTATACAAGCTACCAAAACTATACACTGCAAAATCTATTCAAATCTCACATGGCTAATCGCCCCGATGCTTTTTGTCCATACTTGGAAAGCAACAATGTAGAGTGAACAACAATGAGCTTAGAGAAATAATCATGACTAAAATAAGTGTTTATATATAGAAAGAAAATAACATGTATGCTCATACCTCCTTGAAATTTCGAGTACTTTTAAAATTTGCCAAACTGTATATGTGGTTATCAAATTTTAGGAGTTATAGCTCTCACCTCCTTGAAATTTCGTCTTTGAAATTTCTGACTTAACTTGAATAGGAAGTGATATTTATGTAGCATTTTTTCATATTTTTTCCATGCCGCTTCATTTTCAAGCTTGTGCTTCCATTTAAAAATCTTTCAGGATCTTCAATTTAAGTCTTTTCTACTTCAATGTTTTCATGTGAAAGTTTCTGATCTGAATTTGAAATTCATTTTGTCAGCATTAAAATATGAAATATATCGTGAATATTTGACATATCCACAGTTAACATTAAAGCTAATATGTAGGCAAGTGGACCAATACTTTTTATAATTTCAGAAGGACCGATGTACCTGAGATTCAATTTGCTTCTTTCATCATATTTAGCAGTATATTTCATTGGCCTAAATTTCAAAAATACAAAATCTCCAACTTCAAATTCAATTGTTTTGTGTCGTAATATTTCTGCTATCGATTTTGAGCAGTTTTCAATTTATCTCTTATTAATCTGTTTTTCTATGTGGCTTTATCAACTAGACATGACCTAATATTTGGCTTTCACTAACTTCATCTCAAATGAGTGAAGTTCTACACTTACTGTCATATAGCTCTTCATAAGGAGCTATTTTGATATTGGACTGATAACTATTACTGTAAGCATTTCTCCACTTCAAATTTTCAATTGAATATGTTTGATTGGCAAAAATTGAGCTGACTTGGTTGGACTGTTAATACTAACCCAAATATTGTCGTGACCCTGTCTAGATCAAGAAAATCTCATAACAAAATCCATGACAATATTTTTCATTTTCATTTAGGTATGGGCAATGATTGGCTCAGTCTTTATAATAGACAAGATTGGTATTAAGATACATATGCAACATCTTTCTTCATATCTGACTGCCAGAATGCCAACTTCAAATCTTTGTACATTATTGTGCAAGTCTGAAGTATATTTTTGAGCTTCATACATAATTTTCTATCTCAAATCAGAATCAACAGGTGCCCATAACTGCAGTTTATTTCTGATTACACCATCTTCATCAATAGTCTTATTCGACCTCTTGATTGAAAATTTTTCAAAAGTCTCGAATATTCACTATTATCTTTTTGTGCTGCTTTGATTCTATCTATCAAAGGTGGTTGCACTGTCAGTTGCAGTAAATACCCACTATCTTTTGGCCTTCTAACATCCAACTATTAGTGATAATCTAGCTTGCACTACCTGTGGTTTACATTTTAATGCGTCAACAACTATATTTGCTTGGACAACGTAGCTATCAGTGAAAATCCTTTGACGAACCTCTTGTAATATACATCCAATTTAAGAAAACTGTGTACCCTCGTAATGTTCTTTGGGCTAGGCCATTCCACCATTGTCTTCACCTTTTGAGAATCTATTGAAATTTCAGGACCACTGATAATGTGTCAAAAAAAAATGCAATACTTTGTAACCAAATTGTCATATAAAATCTTTTTCATATAACTGATTCTGCTTCAACAATTCTAATACAATCTTCAGATACTTAGCATGATCTTTTTTATTTCTTGAATAAATTAGAATACCAAGAAAAATAATAACAAACTGATCCACTGACTGGTTGAAAATTCGATTCATTGGGTTCATAAAAATTGCAGGAGCATTAATTAAACCAAAGGACATAGTTAAGAATTCATGATTACCATACCTGGTTCCAAAAGATGTCTTTGTTATATCTGTCTTTTTGACCATGACCTGATGATTTTCCGATCTCAAATCAATTCAGGAAAATACCGTAGCACATTCTAATTGATCAAACAGATCATCGATCTTGGCAAAGGATCAACTACAAAAATAAGCCCTTATCCCACTAAGTGGGGTTGGCTACATGAATCCTTTTTCTCCATTGAGTTTTATTGAGTGCCATATTTTTATTTAATTCTATTAGATTAAGATCCTTTTTTATACAATATGTGCAAGTTTTTTTAGGTCTACTTTTGCCTTTCTTAACATTAGTTGAAGCTAAAACATCTACTATCCTAACTGGATCATCAACTGATCGACGATTAATATGACCAAACCATCTAAGACGACTCTCTCTAATCTTGTCCGCCACCAGAGCCACACCAACTCTATCACAGATATATTCATTTCACATTTTGTCTCTACGTGTCAAGCCACTCATCCACCTAAGCCTTCTCATCTCAGCAACACTTAACTTTATTTTATGCTTCTCTTTTAAAGGCCAATATTATGTGCCATAGAGCATTGCAGGTCTCACCACCATCTTATAAAATTTTCCTTTCAGTGTAAGCATTACTTTTCTATCACACAATAGGCCCGAAGCATTTCTTCACATCAACCAACTTGAATTTATATTAATAACATCCCCATTTATATCACTATCCCTTTGAACAATAGACCAAATATGTCTAACTGTTCACATCTCTTAATGATTTGATCACCTATAGTTACAACTCTACCACTAGAGCTACTACTGCTAAAATTACATTTCATATTCATTTTTAGTTTTACTTAAACAAAGGCTTTTAGACTTCAATGTAAACCTCCATAATTCAAGTTCTTCCTGAACTCTTTCTCTAGTCTTATCCACTAGAAGGATTTCATCAAGGAAAAGCATACAATAAGGTACATTCCCCTGTAAATGTCCAATAGCGCACCCCTAACTAAAGCAAAACGAATGGGCTTATAGCTGATCCTTGATGTAATCCAACTAAAATAGAAAAATACTTGGTGAATCCTCTTATTTGAACACAAGTAAGATCTCTAGTATGCATATCTTTAATGAATTCAATATTAGTCATATCAACACTTTTTTTTTCTCTAGAACTCTCTAAAGGATTTTTCTTGGAACCTTATCGCAAGCTTTTTTTAAATTAATAAAAATCATATGTAGATCCTTCTTCTTCTTCATCAAACCTCTCAATAAATGTATAACTTCCATATTAAACCTGTCCGACATAAATCCAAACTAATTATGAGAAATCTTTGTATCACGTCTTATTCGAAGGATATTTATTTTTAATTTTCACCTTATTCAGCTCCTTATACTTAATACATAGTTGTATCAATCCGTCTTTCTTGACAAATAAAATTGGAGCACACCATGGTGAATTACTCGGTATGATAAAACACTTTTCTATCCATTTCGGTAACTGACATTTTAATTCTTGTAATTCCTTCGGAGCCATCTTGTACGAAGGCTTGAAAATTGCTAATATTCCTAACTACACTTCAATGTCGAGCTCAACTTTTTGTTTTGGCAGTAGCCCTGATAATTATTCAAGAGATAGATTTGAAAATTTAGCAACAACTGGAATATTATATTCCTGCTCATCTTTATTTTGCACTTTTAATTTAGCTAAGAACGTCAGTTCACCACTTCACAAATATTTGTCAACATTCACTGCACTAATCAGGGAAAATTGTGCATTTTGATCACATAAAATATAGAATGGCTTTTGACCATACAATTTGAATTTTATTCCTTTGGCTCTTTCGACTAGTAATAAGAAATTACTGATTTCAAATGTTGCTAGAGCCAACCTAAACTGATCTCTGAGACTGTAGAAATCTATGGCATTTTTTTCCTTAGTACTAACATAGTGAGGTGGATATATGGATAGAGGAGTAAATTCTGCCTCATATTGCACAACTATCTTGGACCCCCCCAAACTTAGATTGAAAATTATGTCTTGCAGCGCTAATCTGACTAAAAGCATAATAAACCAATCTTTGAAGACTTTAACAAAGTCATCCCACTTAATATGTGGATAGGTGTCAAATGAAATTTTTTTCCATGTTGCGCTAGCCACCACATTTTTACCTCGCCTTATAGCATGAAAGTATCTAGCACCACTTTTCTGTTTTCCGAACAAATCATACAATCCATAATTTTTTTCAATCTTCAATTGCCAATCTTCAGCAACTATATGACCACCAACACCCTTGAATGCAGGTGGCTTGATAGACTGAAATATCTTCAAGTGTGGATCCACTTTAGTCTCAGTTTCTATGTGATACATTGCCTTTTATAAATTATTCATATTCTTGCTCGGAAGCATGAAAAATCATTTCCTCAAATTATATAATGTATACAGTGCTATTAAATCCAATATAATAAAATATATATCCAAAACGTATGTACAAGCTCCCAAATCTATATAACGCAAAAAGTTGTACAAATTGTACATAACTACTCGCCTCGGTGCTCATTGTCTCTACTTCGAAAGTAACAACATAGAGTGAGTAAGAACGAGCTTAACGAAATAATCAAGACTAAAATAATATTTTATATATAGAAAGAAAATAACGTGTATGCTCTTATAAAACTGTACATATCTTCATACACATGTTTTAATTTATTTAAGCTTGTCAAGCTTACAAGCATCACAAATAAATTTTTGTTTATCTGCCTTTTCATACAAAGAAGGATACGAATGACTCAATAAAGTAAAACAAGTGTGTCTTATACATCTGTGATGTAGCAGCAACACATCCTTCACCCTCTTCTTAGATTCTCCTACTCCAACACTCTTCCATGGATGTCAAAGTTGAGTCTATTCTCTCTAGGTCCACGTACGAGAGTCCATTATGCCTCATTCCAGTGCCAAGTATCCGGACTGTTCTTTACTCTTGGAAGATCACTTTAGGAATATAAAAAAAAAATAATGCATTTTAGTTGGAGAATAATGACACTAATGGATAAAATGTTCACTGGAAAGAAGAAGAATGCAAAACATTGGACAATATTATATAATTGGTACCCTCATTGTACGCTTACTAATTGCAGACTGTATTGTACCAGCAGCAGTCTGGATGCTCTCTGATACTATTAGGAGAATGTAGGAAGAAAAACCTCTAGTAGTACCTGTCACAGATCGAGATGCACCAGAATCTACTATTCATTCTAATGATCCTGTGGTTAAAGTAAAGGCAAGGGCATGTATATCAGAATTACCTTTGTCATAGTTAGCATAAGTGACAATGTTACCCTTTGATGACGTATGGTTGGAAGCATCCTTAGCTCCATCTCCTGTTTTTTTCTGCTTCTTCAACAAGTCCAGACACTCATGATTCTCACTAGAAAAACCACATATGTCTCTCCATCCTCTGCTACCATTAGATTTGCTCTGTAGCCACCATTTTCATCTTTTCAACCACTACGGCCTCCACCCTTTCCACATCTACCAGAATCTTTCTCCTTAGGTGGCCTAGGAAAAGTCTCGCTCAGATGCTAGCTTCACCACAAATGTAGAACTTGCGAGCTTCCTCTAGGACACCTATCATATCTTAGCTCGGCCAACCAAAGCTGATTGCATACCCCGGAAGCCAACTTTTCTTGGAGTGGAGCTTTATTCTACTCTCCCTTTGTATCATCGAAACGATGGCCTCATCGAGTGAAGAGATAATTATCTGAGCTAGGAGGACTGATTTCCTCTAATCAAAGGTCGGGTTCAGATGGGTCAGCAACTGCATAGTCCTCATATGTGTAAAGATCTTCCCTTTCTTGCACTTCGGGTTGCCACAACTCGACATTGGTGAGAAGTGATCAAGAACTACCCACGATGGCTCCAAAGCTATGGCATATTCATGAATTGATCTATCACCTTTTATCATTGCTTCTATCTCACATTGAATCTGGAACACCCTCATATATTTTTCCGTTCCAGCATAAATTTTCTTCAGCTTTGCCCAGATGTCCCTCACCTTTCGAATGCCATCTACCGAGGATGCAATTGACGAAACCATAGAGTTAAGTAGCTAGTTGTAGATTAAGACAAATGTGGTTCTTCACTTATACCTCTCAACACTGTCCCCTTTTGGTTCTACCAAATATCCCTCTAGTATCTTCCCCACTATAGTAGCATCGGCCCTACCCGACCACCTCAAATACGTGGCCGGTTCATCATGTTTCAAATCCACAAGAGAGAGATCTAGCTTCACCAGCGTTGGAGCACGTGCTGAGGTGGTGACTCCTGTCGAGACGCTAGTCCCTGTATGAGCCCAACCAAGACCATTAAAACTTCAGAATCTATCTTTCCCAGAAGCTCCAATTTTTTACCTCCCGCACTATCTCCATCTCGAGACATCCTCAATCACAAGGATAGAAAACACAGATCATACGTGCGTCTATATGCTGCAATCCCGTCATTGGCTTCACAATTAGCTCTGATTGCAACTATATCATTCTTGCCTTCGAAGTTAACACACTGCAATCCTGTCGTGGACTTCCCAGTTAGCTCTAATTATAACTATATCGTGAGGGTCAGGCCACAGTTCCACTTCTGCCTTCCAAGCTAGCTCTAATCGCGACCATACTGCAAGAGACGAAACGTAAGAGAAAAGGGAGTTCTTGGTCTATGTTTGCAGATCCCGCGATCTTCCATGTGCTCGCCGCTATCTTCCCCCGACCGATGGGAGCTTTGGGCCTCTATACGTTGATCACGATGCTTTGATACCAAATTGAATTACTAAAAACCTAATCGATACATTCATAACATGAGCTTAAATAGGATATTACAACATTTTACAAATAAACCTCTAGATTTCTTCAATATTTTTTTTTTACCAGTAGGACCCTAAATTAGGTCCAATTCTCAACAGATATCGTGCAAACTTATCATTTTGTGTAACCTGTTGCAAAAGTGCAGGCTTTTGCCCTATGAGATTAACAAATTTATACTGTAAATTTTTTTTTTCTGTTTTCTATATTTCAAAGTTTCCATTTTTAGTTAGTTTTTGATGGAGACTTGCAAACAATGCTTTTCTGTCGAAATGGTTGTTGTTGATAGATATACCCTTTGGTTGAACCAACCAAGTTGATAATGAGTGTTGGGGTTGGATCCTATGAATGGCATGAATTCTTCCCTAATTGTAAGGCTTTTATTGTTATTTTTCTTTTATTTTTTAGTGTCAATATATGTATTGAGTCTTTTTTCAAATTATACAGTGCAACATAACATTGGTGTCGTGATAGCAATATGGGCGCCCATTGTTTTGGTACTGAGGAGCTTGAATTTTGGGAAACTTATTCTTTGCAAGTTTAAATTTAGAGGTTAACAATACTATTTTCTGATTTAGGTTTACTTCATGGATGCCCAGATATGGTATGCCATATTCTCCACTATCTTTGGGGGCATTAATGGAGCATTCAGCCACCTTGGCGAGGTGATTATTTTTAATTCCTACTTTTTTTTTTTCTAAAGTTTATTATTTTCTTAATATTATTGTAATAGCCTTTGTAGAACATAAATCTGAGAGTATTTTCCTATTGTTTTTTCTCAGATTANTGTGATCTGCATTCATTGCACATTCTAGTAGTACTAATAATGCCTTATCCTATAACATTATGCATCACAAAGTTTTGCAAATTTTTTTTTTTAAATGAATAATCAAAATTGGGTAGGTATTCAGGGGTTTTTAAACTAGACTACGAAGTAAAGTTATAGGTCGGTATCTTTCTTCTATTTTTTTCTTAAATGTGAATTTTGCAAGTTTGTTGAGATGAAAGTTGACTGTCTTTATTGCAGGTACCGAGTTTTATATAGTCTTTGTATATTTCTACGGCAACATATATGTTATTATGGACCTTAATGGACATTTTATTTTGGAACCTTATGTCCCACTTGCTAGCAGGGATTTTTATTTACATTTTCTAATTTTATTATCATCCAAGAAGTGCTTCTTTTATGCTATGTATGAAACACTTAGCTTTTACCACATCACAACAATAACAACAACAAGCCTTTATTCCCAATATTGAGTTTTCTATCCCATGTAGCTTTTACCACATTATACAAATATAATTGATTTGAAATAAGTATAAAAAATAATTGAAGATTTTCACTGAATAGGAAAATCTTAGCTCAATTTAAGTTGAATGAACAAGAAATTTGACATATTTATAGCGTATGATTATGTGACATTTGCAACCTGGGTTAATATTATAACGAATTGTGGCTCCCTCAGTTTAATATGGTGAATCTTGTTTGGTACGTTCAATAAACATTTTAAAAAAGAAACAACCATATTAAAGTACAAATAGCTTTCTATTAAGCTATAAGACATTACTATTGTAGGCTGAGCAAGTTAGGCTGAGTTCAGTCGAGTAGACCATGATGCCTAGTGCAATCACACATAGATGCAGACTTCACCTTGGTACGCTTACCAAGACATCTTCCAGAATGTGCAGGTATTACAATTGTTTGGAATATGCTGTTTGTTGAATCCCATGTGTAGGGTGATTAATAGGACTGGGAAGCGCTTGAGCCCTTCCTTTTAAAAGTTCTACTGGCCCAAAATAATGGACATTATCCTCAAAGAATTGGCTTGGAGATTTTTCGCTAGTCCAGGCCTATTTAAGAGTAAAAGCCCATTTAAAAATCATCCAGGCTGTTCGCATTTCATTGACTCGCATCTTAATCTGCTTATTCCATTGAATGAATATTTATGAAATGTAGATCGATTTTAATGATTTTTGATGCAGTAACTTATTCATTTTCATGCAGCATGTTGACCAAGTTGCTGGGAGGCGAAAGCCTAAAACAAATTTTGTGGAAGTTCGCACATATTGGCATCTATTTAGAAGTTTTGACCGTATGTGGACATTTTTCATATTGGCGTTTCAGGTATCCAGTTTAGCTTATGATGAACGGTCCGTTTGGGCCGCTATGGCTATCTCTAAAAAGCGACAGTAGAATTGTTTTTAAAAAAATGTATTTTTTGAAAGTTTTTTAAAGCATCATAATTTTTTTTATAAGTTGGAAAACATTTTTTTCTTACTACCGTATTCTAATAGATCTGATTTTAAAAAGTTGTCATCCAAAAATTTTTTGAAAAGAATCAAGAAACTATAGGTAAACAGATTTGTGCAGCTTTTTAGAAAGCAAAGCTATGAAACTCAAAATTAGCAATAAGTCCCGATCATTCTTCTTCTTTGGTGCTCATTGTCAGCTATATAAACTGTCAATTAAATTTTATTGCAGGCCATGCTGATTGTTGCTTGGAGCCCTTCAGGCTCTATCACTGCTTTCTTTTATCCAGATGTGTTCAGAAGTGTTTTAAGTATCTTTCTTACGGCAGCTTTACTTAATTTCCTCCAAGGTAATGCTGTTCTTGTTTATTCTTTTTGATTTTTGATTAAGTATGCTTTATGATAATAAATCCTTTAATCAGCTAAATTTAAGTATGGCGGCCATTTGAAATGTTTGGTTTGAACTTGAACATGTTCCTTACAGCTGCATTGGACATTGCTCTTAGTTGGAAGAGTTGGGGAAACATGGAATGNTGATAATAAATCCTTTAATCAGCTAAATTTAAGTATGGCGGACATTTGAAATGTTTGGTTTGAACTTGAACATGATCCTTACAGCTGCATTGGACATTGCTCTTAGTTGGAAGAGTTGGGGAAACATGGAATACACACAAATTGCTCGGTACCTTTTAAAATTTTTAGTAGCAACTGCATGGGTTATAATTCTTCCAATAAGCTACTCTAGTTCTGTACAGAATCCCACTGGACTGATAAAATTTTTTAGCAATTGGGCCAGCAATTGGCAAGGCCAGCCACTTTTTAATTTTGCTGTTGCTATTTATATGATACCAAACATTTTGGCTGCCTTGCTATTTTTGGTTCCACCACTTCGGAGAGTCATGGAGCGCTCTAATTGGCGTGTGATTATCTTTCTTTTATGGTGGGCTCAGGCAAGCATCTTTCTTATAGGGTTTCATGTTTTCTTTTTTTCTGATTTNAGCAATTGGCAAGGCCAGCCACTTTTTAATTTTGCTGTTGCTATTTATATGATACCAAACATTTTGGCTGCCCTACTATTTTTGGTTCCACCACTTCGGAGAGTCATGGAGCGCTCTAATTGGCGTGTGATTACCTTTCTGTTATGGTGGGCTCAGGCAAGCATCTTTCTTATAGGGTTTCATGTTTTCTTTTTTTTCTGATTAACTTCTTATATATATTCTATGTGTACAAAAGCCCAAGTTATATGTAGGAAGAGGCATGCATGAAGACTTGTTCACACTTCTCAAGTAAAATACTTTTTTTCTCTTATATTTTATCTGTATTTAGGAAGATTTACATACCCAACACTCAATTCACATATATTTACATATCTAACACCTAAACTTCAAATTATTCATATATTCCACCTTATGCATGAAAGGTGTATTTCACCTTTCAAAAGTTGAAATCATGGTATTTTTGATGTGATTTTTTTGGTTGGTATAAATGTAAAAAATAAAATTTAGATGTAATACATGTAAATACATAGGAATTGGGCAGTGCGTATGTAATTACTCCTTGTGTTTAATTGTAATCTACCGTCTATTGGGTCTTCACAGGTACACTCTTTTCTGGATTCTTCTACTCATAAGCAAGCTTGCCTTTAGTTACTATGTTGAGGTGATTCTAATTTTCTTGGATTTTTCTAAAGCAGAGAATGCATAGTTTCTAACTTCATAGTAAATAAAATATTATTTCATGATTAACGAATGCCTTTTTATGAAGTTGTTTTTTTGGATGCAGCCTTTTTTTTCATCGGAACTTGAGGTGATTCTGCTTTTTTTCAGCTGCAACAACTTAAACTAGGGGCTTTTGCCGCACTTAGAACGAACTATTATTACAAAATAATTCATCATTTTTTTAATCTCTTTTCACATTCCATCAACAAGGTTCGCAAGCCAAAGCTTAATTTGAGTTCTAGCTCAAACAATGTTTGTTAAACTTTTCTAGCTCAAACTGTTTGTTAAACTTTTCTAGCTCAAAATTAGGTATAAGAGCCTTCAAAAAAAGATGGTTACTGAGGGAGACCTACCGGAGGATTTGGATTGAGAAAGGGTGTAATCCAACTTTATACTATGGCCACTAGATAGTGGCTTCTTTTATTAAAAGCTGCAGTGATGCGGGAGCTAGGGACCAACGGAACCACAGGCATTTCGTGATCCTATTTGTGTGATTTCCTCTATCAATCCCAATTCGCAATCCCAATCACATGATTCCATGACCTAGTCGAGTTCCCGAGTGGGAATTGTGGGTTCCTGCTACCACGGGAAGTTTGATATGCCCGGAGCACCTCCTTTTATTCCTATTTTCTCTTGATTTCTTCATTCTATTTTTTTCTATTTTGCCATTTCTCATTAGTTTTTTTTCCTATGAGTGGATTATTTATATTTTGTTATTTCCTATATTTTCAAACTTTTGGCACTGTTATTATTTTTGAGAGATTTTGATTCTCTGTTTATGATCTTTGGAGTAATGTATCGTCTTTCTTTTATAAGTGGTGTTTCTGTCTCTTGTTTAGGAACATATGTTGGAACCTCCCCTCGTGGTACCTCTGTTTGTCCGCTGCATCCATCCAAACAACAGCTGAATTGCTCGAATCTGCTCTCCCATAGCAGATTTTGTTGCTTATCTTCTTTTAAACACCGTCGAACTCCCATATTTCATTCCCTCACAATTCCACAATTGCTTCCCCGCTAAATCCCCTTTTTAAATGCCTTATAGGGCCATAAAATGGTATCATCTAGTATCAGAGTCCGACAAATGATAATATTTTAGGAATTTTTCCATCCTACACCNAGCTATAAGAATATGAAATGTGACTGTATTAGCCTTTTCATGATCATTAGACATTTCTGGCTTTTATAAGTGCAAAAAAAAAAAAAAAAAAAAAAAGAAGAAAAGTAATTAAGAGAAGAAAAAACACTTTGTTCACCATGCTCTAAACCTAAAAAACACTTTGTTCACCAAGCCCCTCACAAAAAAAAAAAAAGTAGGGAAAGTAATAAAGAAAAGAAAAAACACTTTGTTCACCAAGCACTAAACCTAAAATCTCCAAAGTCCAACTTTCTTACCTCCCCCAAAATCTTGCCTCGATACCTACAATTAGAACCTAAGCCCCCGACCAGCCATGATACACCCACTGGAAACTTGATCGGGAGGAAAAAGACACAATGCTGCCTTGTGAAATCCACAAAAAGATGTCCAGGAATTCACTTTGGAGGATATGCAAGAAGAAATGCTTCAACTCTAATAGAGACTTGTCGCCTTAGAAAGGAGACAACCTGGCGAGATCACTCATAGCCACAACAATGACTAGTCATATTGAGAGGAGGAATTATCTCTTCCACCAGGCAAGTTCCACCAAGTATCTCTTCCACCAGAAGAATTTATTAGAAAAGCCAATAAAAAGTTACAACCAACACATGAAAGTAGAAAGTAACGACAAACAAGATAAAAAAACTCACACTAGGGTGGATCTAAGATTGGTGGGGCGATCGACGAGGTTTGGGCCAGAGAGGTAGCAAAGTGTGATTAGAGAGTGGGATAGTGGGGTGGCAGCAATGGGGAGGTGAGGAACTGTCGGAACAACGAGGAGGCTGGCTGTCATGGGTGCTGACTGCAAGGGAGATGTGGCCGAATAGCGAGGAAATGGTGGAAAAGTGTGATTCTGGGTTTTGTCTGCAATGGAGGTGTGAAAATTCCTTAAGTAGAAACATGGAGGTGTCCTTTGGTGTAATGGTAGAATTTTATTAGAAACTTTAAAGTTAAGCATGCTCGTCTTGAAGCACTCATAGGATGGGTGACCTTCCGGTAAGTTACACCAACGAGACAAAATCGTGATGCCCTTTAGCCAAAGCGAAGAACAACACTTTGATGGATGAGAGTTCGAGTTGTTACAAATTGTACCAGACAATTACACTAGTCGGAATATGGGAACTAAGTGTCATACAAAACAAAGTGTTGCTCCATGTAGCCACCACTTGAACTCAAGAAGGGATAAGTGCTACATAGGGGGAGCAACCTTTTGAATCTGTAGGTGTCAACTCTAAAATCTGGTGGATGATTCTGGATATGAGCACTAACGAGGACATCAGTTACTAAGTGTGGGGAGATTGTGGAACTCCTTAAGTAGATTGAAGCCGAACTCGTAAATATTGAGGCTCATTTTTGTGTAAGTGTGGAATTTCATTATTAACTCTAAAGTTAAACGTGTTCTTCTTGGAGCACTCCTATGATGGGTGACCTCCTAAGAAGCTACTCCAACGGGACAAAACCACGAGGCCCTTTGGCCAAAACATACAATATCTTGTGGGTTAGAGTTTGGGCTATTATGGGAGGGTGACGACAGTGAATGGGGAGCCGCTGGACAATAGGACAATAAGACGACTTTTGTCTTGTGCCGCGGCGGTGAATGGGGAGGTGGTGGACAGTAGGACAGCAAGAGGACTATTGTCCTGCGCAATGACAATGAGGAAAGGGGCAGTTTGGTGGTGACAACTGCGGGAAAACAACAAGCTATTTTCGGGAGACTTGCAAAAAGGTGGAAGTGGATTGTAAGACGGTGACAATAGCAGGGTGTGGGTGGCCATAGGGAAACAACAAAAAAAGCTGTTTCTGGGAGGCTGAGTATGGAGGGTGACATGAGAACTAAGCGGGAGGGATGTGAAGAGGTTGGAAAAGGAGAAATCATCATCTCGGGAGACAGAAATAGCCGGAGCACACTCAACTTTTGGATACAATTCTAGAATTTAGATGTCGACAACTGTTCTGACAGAATATACACAAAAATTGAGGATCCAAAACTTAAACAATACATATATATGAAAGGATTAGAAAGGAAGGATCAAATAAAACTCTATGAAAAATTTAAAAAATAAATGTTGCTCGATTCGGTCTTCCTGTGATCTTGGAAATCGATGCTCGCGTACTGTGTTTGAGGCCTAGTGTCCTGCGCCATTCGATTTGGGTTGGTGGAGCTTAGACCTCATTCATCGAAATTTCAATCTTCTCATAGTACAGAGTTTGGTCGACTCAATTGAAGATATCATAAATGTTATAATCTCACGGTAAGTCAATATTGTTGGTGTTATCCTTCCAAAGCATATCCTAATAGAATAAGTATCCATCTTTTTTTTACCCAACCTGAGTTGAGCTTGAACTGCACGGGGATGTGTATCCTCACGAATCAAGTCTTGAGCTATTAAATATGTGATTGACTTCTTCCACTTCTCTTACTTGTCTAAGTGTATTTGATAAACAAATATGGAAGGAAGAATTAACTCTGGGATGAAATCTATGGCAGACTGGGTAACTCTTAATAACAACTATTTAGGAGAGACCTCTTAGTAGAATCTGAATCCTATTGTTAGATGTTATTTTCCACCAAGCTCTTATGGCAATTTCCAAGACTGTGGTTCATCCCTCCTTTTTTGCCATCTGTCGGTGTTTACACTCCTGAAATGAATTTAATATCCGAACAACTTCATATAGCCTCCCAGTAGCTCACAGACTGCTCATTTCTGATATTTTGGACCACTTTCAGGGGTAACAACCCAATAGGTGAACTGTCGATTAGGATTTTTGGCAATTATGTCAACAGTGTTGACCCTTTTCAGGTATCAGCTCCTTGAAGTCATTATTTCTAGAACAACCCCAACTAATACAACCGGTGTTTCTCTCATGGGCTCATCTTGAATCACTAGTGTCTTTTCTTCCCCCGCTTGAAGTTGAGGTTCTTCTCTGACTTCTTCCTCCTTTTCAGTGTCACTGTCTATTTCTTCAACTGTTCCCTGCTTTTAGTGAAATAGACTATTCTCTTGTTTGCGCAATCTGATGCATCATGCCCAAAATCGTGGCACTTGACACATTTTCTAACTGAGACAAATTTGGGAATGCAAGTTGACTCCACTTATTATCTACTCTAAATTTGTCTCTTCATGCAGGGTTGGCTTGGATGCTTTTCTTGGTGTACTTTTGTTGCTTGATCCCGGGATTGAACTCTGACGGTAAGTTGTGGTGGTCACTAGGTGATGTTGCCTCGAGGATCTGTCATGTTTGTAATGAATCGGTAGATACTTGTGCTGTGTCATTTTCTTCATTTCTCTCTGGGAGTGATCTTGTCTTGTCCTCTCTATTGCTCCTTCAGTTTCTCCCATAACAACGAGACATTTTTCTTCATCTTGAAGGCATCGAGCTTCACTTTTTTGTCTGTTGGCACCTCCTTGAGTTCATAGATTCTCTCAACAGTCTGTAGCCACTCAATAAAGCATACAAATTCATTCTTCCTTTGAAATTCGGTATATCCACTTTCACTCCTAAGTCTTGTATCATCCAACGGGCACTTCCTCTCTCAGCCTTCTCTGATATTGAATCCCGAAGCATCGTGATCGATCCTCCTCTTCATTGAAATCATCCCTAATGAAGGGATTTGGATGTTCTCGCTCTCCTCGGATCTCACTACCACGATTTGCGACGGCCTCTGCATGGGTTTTTTTCCTCAATTTCATCGAGCCGTGGTAGCTCTTGGCGGAGTTGCCGGTGTATCTATTCCATGGTAAACATCTGATTGGCGCTTGACACTTTTCTCCTCCGTGTCATGATTAAGGTTTGGATGTGGGTTGGTGGAATAGGGTGTATGGGTGTGATGTCAGGTGGGATAAAAAATTTGGGTTAGGCAAGAGGGTTTAGGTAAACCCTACGATAGGAGAAGGGTTTTCTTTGATATCACATGATACCAGAGGTAAGCCAAATAAAAATATGCAAAAATATATTATTACTGGAAAGACCAATAAATAGTTATAACCAAAATACGTAAATGGAAATAACAATAAACATGATATACTAACTCACACTAGGGTGAATCTTGGGGTGGTGGTGGTGATCGTCGAGGATTTGGGCCTCCAGAGAGGTAGGAAATAGTGGTTAGAGAGCAGGATAGTGGGGCGACAATAAGGGGACACTGGCAGAAGCAAAGGTGAGGTGAGGAACTGCCGGAATAGACAGAAGGTTAGCTTTCTTGTGCGGTGGCAGCCAGAAAGATGGGGCTGGACAATAGGGACATGGCCTAGAAGTGTAATTCTGAGTTGTGGCAGCAAGGGAGGATGGAGGTTGCAGCAAAGGGGGAGGCGGTGGACATTAGAACAATAAGAGGACTGCTGTCCTGCGAGGTGGAATCGAGGAAACGGGCAGTTTGGAGGTGACAGTTGTGCATGAAATTAACAACGAAGCTTTTTTTGGGGGGTCTTTAATAAGGTGAAAGGGTGGACTGCAAGGGAGGGTGTGGGTGGTAGGAATGGTTGGCGGCTATAGGGAAACAACAACAGAAGTTGTTTCTGGGAGGTTGTCATGAGGAGGGAGGCGTGGTAGCAAAGCGGGAGGGATGCGTAAAGATTAGGGAACGATTAATCACCGTCTTAGGGGAGAGATACAACCAAAACACCACTCAACCCTTGGATACAACCCTAGAAAAGAAAACCTAAGGCGTTGACGACTGTCTCGACAGAAAACACATAAAAACTGAGTATTCAAACCCTAATACAACACATATAGAGAAAAATACTATTAAGTAGAATAAAAGGAAACTATATGAAAAGTAAAAAGAAAACGAAAAATGTTGCTCTGTTTGATCTCCTCGTGATTGTCGGAATCGCGGCTCGTGTCCCGTGTCCGGGCCTTCAAGTGTCGGCTTAGTGGTGACAGGGGCAGACAATTCATTCATACTAAATTCTTACCAACACTCGTTCTGACTTGAAAAATCAGGATTCAATGGGTAATGAACTAGTCTAACTAAATTGTTGCTTGTATACGTGATACATTGTATTTCATAAATCATTTATATTTTTACTTGGAAGTGTGGAAAATCATATCTTCAAAACATATAAACTTTACATAGGTATTAAATCTTACATAATAAAAGACGTACACCAAATGTCTATACAAGCTACCAAAACTATACACTGCAAAATCTATTCAAATCTCACATGGCTAATCGCCCCGATGCTTATTGTCCATACCTGGAAAGCAACAATGTAGAGTGAACAATAATGAGCTCAGAGAAATAATCATGACTAAAATAAGTGTTTATATATGGAAAGAAAATAACATGCATGCTCATACAAAATTGTACATGTCTAAACATACAAGTCATATCATGCTAACATAGCAGAAAATATGAAAATAGAGCAAGTAATGTAGAAATCAAAACTATTGCATAAACAAGTATGTCTTAAACTTGAAATCATAAGTATAATCAAAAGTATGTTCATTAGCCGTTTATCATATAAAATCATTAAGGAGAGGGAGGATGTTTGTTATACTTAAACGAAGGCTTTTAGACTCCAATGTAGACCTCCATAATTCAAGTTCTTCCTGAATTCTTTCTCTAGTCTTATCCACTAGAAGGATTTCATCAAGGAAAAGCATACAATGAGTTACATTCTCCTGTAAATGTCCAATAGCGCACCCATAACTAAAGCAAAAAGAATGGGCTTAAAGCTGATCCCTGATGTAATCCAACTAAAATAGTAAAATACTTGGTCAATCCTCCTGTTTGAACACAAGACCTCTAGTATGCATATCTTTAATGAATTCAATATTAGTCATATCAACATTTTTTTTCTCTAGAACTCTCTAAAGGATTTTTTTTGGAACCTTATCTAAGCTTTTTCTAAATCAATAAAAATCATATTTAGATCCTTCTTCTTCTTCATCAAACCTCTCAATAAATGTATAGCTTCCATATTAAACCTGTCCGACATAAATCCAAACTAATTATGAGAAATCTTTGTATCACGTCTTATTCGAAGGATATTTATTTTTAATTTTCACCTTATTCAACTCCCTATAGTTAATACATAGTTGTATCAATCCATCTTTCTTGACAAATAAAATTGGAGCACACCATGGTGACTCGGTATGATAAAACACTTGTCTATCCATTCCGGTAACTGACATTTTAATTCCTATGATTCCTTCGTAGCCATCTTGTACGAAGGATTGAAAATTGCTAATATTCCTGACTACACTTCAATGTCGAGCTTAACTTTTTGTTTTGGCACTAGCCCTGATAATTATTCAAGAGATACATTTGAAAATTTAGCAACAACTGGAATATTATATTCCTGCTAATCTTTATTTTGCGCTTCTAATTTAGCTAAGAACGTCAGTTCACCACTTCACAAACATTTTTCAACATTCACTGCACTAATCAAGGAACATTGTGCATTTTGATCACATAAAATATAGAATGGCTTTTGACCATACAATTTGAATTTTATTCCTCTGGCTCTTTCGACTAGTAATAAGAAATTACTGATTTCAAATGTTGCTAGAGCCAACTTAAACTGATCTCTGAGACAGCGTAGAAATCTATGACATTTTTTTCCTTAGTACTAACATAGTGAGGTGAATATCTGGATAGAGGAGTAAATTCTGCCTCATATTGCACAACTATCTTGGACCCCCCTAACTTAGATTGAAAATTATGTTTTGCAGCGCTAATCTGACTAAAAGCATAATAAACCAATCTTTGAAGATTTTAACAAAGTCATCCCACTTAATATGTGGATAGGTGTCAAATGAAATTTTTTCTCATGTTGCACTAGCCACCACATATTTACCTCGCCTTATAACATGAAAGTATCTAGCACCACTTTTCAGTTTTTCGAACAAATCATACAATCCATAATTTTTTTCAATCTTCAATTGCCAATCTTCAGCAAATGTATGACCACCAACACCCTTGAATGCAGGTGGCTTGAAAGACTGAATATCTTCAAGTGTGGATCCACTTCAGTCTCGATTTCTATGTGATACATTGCATTTTATAAGTTATTCATATTCTTGCTCGGAAGCAGTAAAAATCATTTCCTCAAATTATATAATGTATACAGTGCTATTAAATCCAATATAATAAAATATGTATCCAAAACGTATGTACAGGCTCCCAAATCTATACAACGCAAAAAGTTGTACAAATTATACGTGGCTACTCGCCTCGGTGTTCATTGTCTCTACTTCAAAAGCAACAACATAGAGTGAGCAACAACGAGCTTAGAGAAATAATCAAGACTAAACTAATATTTTATATGAAAGAAAATGTGTATGCTCATATAAAACTGTACATGTCTTCACACATACGTCTTAATTTATTTAAGCTTGTCAAGCTTACACACATCACAAATAAATTTTTATTTATTTGTCTTGTCATACAAAGAAGGATACGACTGACTCAATAAAGTAAAACAAGTGTGTCTTATACATCTGTGATGTAGCAGCAACACATCCTTCACCCTCTTCTTAGATTCTCCTACTCCAGCACTCTATCATGGATGTCAAAGCTGAGTGCATTCTCTCTAGGTCCACGTACGAGAGTCCACTATGCCTCGTTCCAGTGCCAAGTATCCAGACTGTTCTTTTCTCTTGGAAGATCACTTTAGGAATATAAAAAACCAATGCATTTTAGTTGGAGAATAATGACACTAATGGATGAAAGGTTCATTGGAAAAAAGGAGCATGCAAAACATTGGACAATATCATATAATTGGTACCCTCATTGTACCCTTACTAATTGCAGACTGGATTGTACCATTAGTAGTCTGGATGCTCTCTGATACTATTAGGAGAATATAGGAAGAAAACTCTCTAGCAGTACCTTTCACAAATCGAGATGCACCAGAATCTATTATTCATTCTGATGATCTTGTGTTGAAAATAAAGGCAAGGGCATGTATATCATAATTACATAGTAAGCATAAGTGACAATGTTACTCTTTGATGACGAATGGTTGGAAGCATCCTTAGCCTCATCTCCTGTTTTTTTCTGCTTCTTCAACAAGTCCAGGCACTCATGATTCTCACTAGAAAAACTACATATGTCTCTCCATCCTCTACCATTAGATTTGCTCTGTAGCCCCCATTTTCATCTTTTCGACCACTACGGCTTCCACCCTTTCCATATCTACCAGACTCTTTCTCCTTAGGTGGCCTAGGAAAGGTCTCGCTCAGATGTTAGCTTCACCACAAATGTAGAACTTGCGAGTCTCCTCCAAGACACCTACCATACCTTAGCTTGAGGCAACCAAAGCTGATTGCACACCCCAGAAGTCAACTTTTCTTGGAGTGGAGCTTTATTCTACTCTCCCTCCGTATCATCGAAGCGATGGCCTCATCTAGTGAAGAGATAATTATCTGAGCTAGGAGGACTGATCTCCTCTAATCAAAGGTTGGGTTCAGATGGGTCAGCAACTGCATAGTCCCCATATGTGTAAAGATCTTCCCTTTCTTGCACTCCGGGTCGCCACAACTCGACATTGGTGAGAAGTGATCAAGAACTGCCCACAATGGCTCCAAATCTATGGCATATTCTTGAATTGATCTATCACCTTTTACCACTTCTTCTATTCACATTGAATCTGGAACACCCTCATATGTTTTTCCGTTCAAGCATAAATTCTCTTCAGCTTTGCCCAGATGTCCCTCACCTTTCGAATGCCATCTACTGAGGATGCAATTGACGAAACTATAGAGTTAAGTAGCCAGTGTCCTCTAATATCTTCCCCACTATAGTAGCATAGACCCTACGCGATCACCTCAGATACGTGGCCGGTTCATCACGTTTTAGATCCACAGGAGAGAGATCTAGCTTCACCTGCGTTGGAGCACGTGCTGAGGTGGTGGCTTCTGTCTAGACGCTAGTCCCTGTATGAGCCCAACCAAGACCATTAAAACTTCAGAATCTATCTTTCCTAGAAGCTTCAATTTTTTACCTCCCGCACTATCTCTGTCTCTAGACATCTTCAATCACAAGGATAGAAAACACAGATCACACATGCATTTGTATGCTGCAATCCCGTCATTGGCTTCACAGTTAGCTCTAATTGCAACTGTATCATTCTTGCCTTCGAAGTTAACACACTGCAATCTTGTCGTGGACTTCCTAGTTAGCTCTAATTGCAACTATATCGTGAGGGTGACGCCACAGTTCCACTTCTGCGTTCCAAGCTAGCTCTAATCGCGACCATACTGCAAGAGACGAAACATAAGAGAAATGGAGTTCTTGGTCTATGTTCGTAGATCCCACGATCTTCCACGTGCTCGCCGCGATCTTCCCCCGACCGATGGGAGCTTTGGGCCTCTATAAGCTGATCACAATGCTTTGATACCAAATTGAATTACTAAAAACCTAATCGGTACATTCATAACATGGGCTTAAATAGGATATTACAACATTTTACAGATAAACATCTAGATTTCTTCAATATTTTTTTTTTACCAATAGGACCCTAAATAAGGTCCAATTCTCAACAGATATTGTGCAAACTTATCATTTTGTGTAACCTGTTGCAAAAGTGCAGGCTTTTTGCCTATGAGATTTACAAATTTATACTGTAAATTTTTTTTTTCTGTTTTCTATATTTCAAAGTTTCCATTTTTAGTTAGTTTTTGATGGAGCCTTGCAAACAATGCTTTTCTGTCGAAATGGTTGTTGTTGATAGATATACCCGTTGGTTGAGCCAACCAAGTTGATAATGAGTGTTGGGGTTGGATCCTATGAATGGCATGAATTCTTCCCTAATTGTAAGGCTTTTATTGTTATTTTTCTTTTATTTTTTAGTGTCAATATATGTATTGAGTCTTTTTTCAAATTATACAGTGCAACATAACATTGGTGTCGTGATAGCAATATGGGCGCCCATTGTTTTGGTACTGAGGAGCTTGAATTTACGGAAATTCATTCTTTGCAAGTTTAGATTTAAAGGTTAACAATACTATTTCTTGATTTAGGTTTACTTCATGGACGCCCAGATATGGTATGCCATATTCTCCACTATCTTTGGGGGCATTAATGGAGCATTCAGCCACCTTGGCGAGGTGATTATTTTTAATTCCTACACTTTTTTTTTTTCTGAAGTTTATTATTTTCTTAATAATGTTGTAATAGCCTGTGTAGAACATAAATCTGAGAGTATTTTCCGATTGTTTTTTCTCAGATCCGAACACTTGGAATGTTAAGGTCAAGATTTGAGTCTGTGCCGATATTCTTTGCTTCAAGGCTTGTACCTTTCTCTAGGGAGGAGGAATCTAGAAGAAGTCAGGTTGTAGCCTCAGATAAAGCTCATTTTAATGAATTTCAGCGCTGAACTTCCTAAAGAAAAAAGTTGGACAACCATTTATCTCTCCTGAAGGGAAACATTTTAAAAATGATGGCATCTTTGCAGCTGCACATGAATGTTTATTGTGTAATTGCACATATACTTAGGTCGTTATATGTAAACATTAACTTAAACTGCATGTTATAAATAAGATTATTCCTCTTGCTCATCTATAAGTTCATATGAATATGCAGTATATTTAAGTATATCTAAAAGATGATATTTTCTCTTGGATTTCAACGTTTATCTATATTAATAGGTGTACATTATAATTTCTGCTGCTACTGATGCTGATGTCTGCATTTGTTATCAATGTTTGTTTGCATTGATTTTATGTCCTAAACTTACAGGATTCCGAAAGAAGAAACATAGCCAAATTTGCTCATGTGTGGAATGCTTTTATTAAATCTTTAAGAGAAGAAGATCTGATCAGCAATAAGTTAAGGAATTTCTTATACTTCATCCAATGATGTGATCAAGTTCGATCCTTTTATTAAATTCCTTGGGCAATTTGCATGGCCAGGGAACAACTTCTGTTATTGGTTCCATATTCCTCTGGTGATGTTACTGTTGTCCAGTGGCCTCCTTTTCTTCTTGCTAGTAAGGTATGCGTATCTTGTTCTTTCCAGCTGGCTTTTGATCCGGAAAAATCATCTGTCAAACACAGATTTTTTTAAATTATATTTGTTTTCATGATTTTTAAATTCTGTAGATACCAATAGCACTTGACATGGCCAAAGATTTCAAGAAGAAGGGTGAAGGCGAGTTATTTAAGAAGATAAGATATGATAACTACATGCATTCAGCTGTCATAGAGTGCTATCAAACATTGAGAGACATACTTTATAGTCTTTTGGTAGAGGAAGAAGATAAACAGTAAGCAACTAGTAATCCATAAGTTTAATTGCTTTTTATTCTAATAAAGAAATTTACATTTATATGATTTAGTTTATCATTCTTTTCAATATCATCAAACTTTTACGTTTCTGTTCATGCAAAATTTCGCTCTTAATTTTGAAATTCAGCCTATAATTTCCAGGGTTATCAGGCGCATATGCCATGCTGTTGATTCTAGCATACAACAGCGGAAATTTCTAAACAATTTTCGGATGAGTGAGCTGCCTCCGCTCAGCAGTAAATTGGAGAAGCTGCTAAATCTCTTGGTGATGTATTTGTTTGATCATCAATTTCTTCAAATTAAATTTATTTGCTTTTTAATATTTTTAATATGCTTGCAGAAAGGTGGGCATGAGGATCTTGATGCTTCTAAGACACAAATAATAAATGTTCTACAGGATATTATTGAGATCATTACACAGGATGTCATAATAAGTGGACAAGGGTGAGATACAAAAGTAGCCTTTTCTTACTATAGCTTGATCATGGTTCTGGACACCCATATGATGAATCTTTTTACAGGATTTTGGAAAGATCTGAAGAAGGAACAAATAAAGAAAAGTCAAAGTTTTCTAATCTTAACTTTGAACTTATGCTAAATGATTCATTGATGGAGAAGGTTCTTATTTTACTTGTTTCCTTCTAATTCCTTCAGTTTTTTTTTTTTTTTGTATTCCTACTACATGGTATCCATTTCTCTCATCAGGTTGTTCGGCTTCACCTGCTTCTTACTGTCAAGGAATCAGCAATTAATGTACCCACAAATTTGGATGCTAGGCGTCGTGTTACCTTTTTTGCAAACTCACTATTTATGAATATGCCGAGTGCTCCCGAAGTTCGTAATATGCTGTCTTTCAGGTTAGTTAACTTGCACAAGTGTGTAAATTCTTATGCTAAAATTTGATTATGGCCATGTTTTGTTTGGTTGGTTGTGAATAATTAAATTTTTTATTTTCTTATTTTTGTTGATATCTGAACTTATTTCGTTTTGAGGCAAAGGCCTGTTTATGTTTCTACATTTGTTTTTATTGTCTATTATTATATTTAATAGATCGTTTTTTCTTGCCCCACCGATCTAGTTTCATGATTCTTTACATGAAGAAGATGAGTCAGGGCAGACAAAGAATTTGTAGATTTTATAGGAAGTAAATAAATGAATGAAAAAGATACCAACAAATGAATGCTGGAGCTGGAGATTCTGAAATCTTAAAGCACATAAACTAATGAATCATTGAAGCATTTTGTGTTATCCTTTCATTGAATAGAATTAAATAGTCAATGTTTGAATTGCATGAAATTTTCATTCAAGTTTTTGTAACTAGGCTTTTACAATGCATGAATGTTAATTATAAAATTATTATAACAGTTGAAATTCCGAACTGTCCCTAAAACTTATTCAATAATAATGAAAAATTCATTCAACTCTTTGTAACTAGGCTTTTACAATGCATAAACGTTAATTATAAAATTATTATAACGGTTCAAAGTTTGAACTACCCCTAAAACTTACTTCATTAAAAAAAAAACATAATTGCTAATTCCTAATAAATCTAAAATGCAAATACATTAAGAAAATCAATTTTGATGATGAATCATTCGGTAACGGACAATATCAGTTTTTCTTAAGTGGGAAGAACTCTCCCCTGATGAGTGGTAAAGTCTCTCCAGATGGCCAAAAGGATATTATATATTTCCATCTCAGGAGGACAAAAAGCTCTTAAAGGTTGATATCTCCATCTTGTCTGAACATTTGTATCATTAAGTATTAGTTGTAGAAGCGCCAACTAGTATATAAATGCACTTTTATTTGCATGATGATGAGTAGCAACGAAAGGTAGAAAGGGAATGAACAATCAAATGAGAGAATTGAGGGTAAATCAAGAAGGATGAGAGAGAGACATGAAGTTTAGAGAGAAAGATAGAGAATGCTTAATTGGGGAATCAAGCCATATTTATTATTCAATTATTTGGTGATTCACAAGCATAAATGCCAATTAATAGATGCAGGTGTAATTTGAAGACAAGATCCAATCTAAATTCAAACTTTTCTTGTCCATGCTACCCCAATAATTACGCAGTAGTACAATTTTGATTAAATTCAAATATCTTATGAATATAAACTAAATCTATTGCTGCATCACATTAACTCTACATTTATAAGCATCAATATCAGTGCTCAGAGGCTTGAAGATACCCTTATTGATAACGAAGTTGCATAATTAATTGGACTAAATGCAAACCTGAAATTATGGAATTCCTATTTTCTCACAGATTATTTTGCATAAATGTATCTAGATTGTTGCAATACTTCTGTTATCCTGCATCCTCAAAGCTAGTTTGCACTTCTACGCTACATTCCCGAGAAATTGTTGATTGTTCTAATTGTTATTCTTGTCTATGTCACTAATGCTATAGTTTCAATTGTCATTAATTTCTGGACTGTTGTTTGTTGTGCCAAACATTACTTTTAGGGTTAAAGGCAATACCTTGTATAAAAAAAGTTATTAGAAATGGCTAGCACCGGTTCAACCCGACTGATGTTGGTTGGTTATTGTTTTTACATGGGTCATTATTATATGATGAGACAGAGGGAACGGCGACGAATCAAGCAAATGAAAGAGAGTGTGAGCAAGATAGAGAAGCGCATGTGGGAGATGATGCTAGTAGGTGCCGGCGAGCATGTGCTTGCGAAGAGGAAAGCGTCAAACATAGACCTAGAGTCGACTCCCGTGAATGAGATACATAGTGAGGGTAGAGTTGGAGGGTGAATACTTGTGTAGGATGAGCTAGCTTGTTCAAATAGGAGCTTGCACTGGTAGCGAACTCTGGTCACCATCTAGTGTAGGGCTTAAGCAAAACCTGTGGAGAAGGATTGATGGATTTGCCAATACCAAAGTCTTGCATAAATAAGGGTCACCGCTAAGCACCACCATCTTATCTCCCTCTTGAATACCATGCAGTGTCAAAATCAATCCATTATAAACTCTTCTGCTCTTTCTACACTTGTTTCGTTTTCATTATTTGCTGCTGCAGCAAAATGCACTGGCGTGGATTGATTCAGCCCTCCGTCGAGGTCTCACCCTTTGTGGTACTCTGTTCCTAGTCAAAATTCTTCGAAGCATTCTTCTCCAGCCTCGAATCTCATTTCATGCCATTCTGCATGCTGCTACTCTTTTCAAAGCCCTTATGTCGTGTCATTCCTTCCTGATTTTGCAGCTCAAATCCGCTACTGAGTCCTTCGCTCAATCCCTTTTACTTCTATTCGTTCCAGCCTTTCAGATGCCGTGCTATTTCTTCCAGGTGCTGCCACTCAAATTTTCTTCCGACTCTTTCGCTCATTCCTTAGGCTTTAGATCTGCCTAAGGCAATGATGCTGCCCTGATGCCACACAAGTTTTCCAGATTGCTGTGGCTTGCGTCCGTTCCTGCAGAGGGCAGAGATAATATTGTCTGAAACTCTATATTCTTCATCATTTCATTCAGGACCATGAATCTTCCCTCAATAAACGAAAAACACTAATCTATCTTAGATTTGATTTGACTCATCTCCCTCTCTAATTTATTCTCCAGAGCATCTATTTTCTCTATCGTCATTACACTTAGGGAGATTTTCGATCATGAAGGTGAAACTTCCGTATGTCGCAATCCTGTGGATGGCTTCCCAGCTAGCTCTAATCACAATGTGAGGTCAAGGATGCGTGCGTCTGTACCCACGATCTAGTAAAAAACATGGTTGTATCGCAAACTGCAATCCTTTGGCCCTCCCCGTAAGCTACGATCTCTTCTTTGATTCCCCTAGGTGGCATCACGACTGCTTTGCAGTGCAATGGAGACATGTATGCCCCAATCTCGTCGTTGGCATCTCAGCCAGCTTGAATTTTGACTATATCGTGAGGTTTGGTTGTCGTGATCCCTCCATTGCTTCTCTGATCTGATACTTGTACGCGATCCCATCATCGATTTCTTAGTTATCACGAGCATGTCTTCGACTTCTCAACTAGCTTTTACCGTGACTATATTGCGATCCTATATTTGGTAGACGTGAGTGTATCGCAATCTCGCGATCTCGTTGTTTGTTTCCTAGAGAGTTTGATTGCTCTGGTAATAATTTGATAAAAAAAAGAGAAGAGTTTTTTTACAGAAATTAGGACAACCAAATACTTTATTTTAATAGCACTAAGCATCACAATTCAAATACATAAAGATATAAACACCTACAATTTGAGAGGTAGGCGATCTCTCGCAAACCCTAACCCTAAATCGACAATTGAAGATGTAGGCGATTTCTCCCAAAACCTAATCCTAAGACTCAAGACAATAATCTCATAACATAACATAACCCTAACCTATTATTCCCTATTTATACCAAATAATAATAAATGACGAATGACTAAATTGCCCTTAGGTGCTAGTCTAACAGCATGCAGACTCGAGCAACGATTGTATCAGTACATGTTGGCCATTTTTATTTTAAACTTTTTAAACTTTAGGATTTTTGAAAAAGGGAGATAAGTTTTATAAATATGAAAATAGTTTTGATGTAAATTTAATTTTTACAAATAAGATTTTAATTTAAAAATAGATGAGACCAAGCGAGTCTCACATTTTGGATAGTTTGGATGACTAAGCACGATACCACGAGTAATATACTTATCTCGAAGAATAAACCTATTATTTGTAGTAAACTCAATCACCTAAACTAAAGAATTTGTGACATCCGTTTAGTCTGCGAAATATTTTATGAGGCCAACATGTTCCCCTACCTAATATAAGGATTAGATAGAGTTTTATTTTACATGGGTTCTAAGTTTCCTATAGCGGTAAACCCCTATAGGTAATTACTTCTTAAATGACCGGGGTCACTTAAGAAAACTCTCGATTAAGATCAGTGGTTTTGACTTCAAGATTTCAAAGTTTATGTTTCCAAGATTGGACATGGGAAAATCAAACGGGAGTTGTTCAAATAGGAATAGTTATTTTAAGAAATCCAAAGGAGCGAAGAGTAGGGATATCACAAATCCAGCGAGAACTCCGATAACCTTTCAACTATCCTATTGTTTGTCTTTATATCTTTGAAATGATGTTATTTAATATGCAATCCTGCGATTTATTTAAAATTTAGGACTTACATTTCGTACGATATTCGATCGTGCAAAATGACCTAAAAAGATAGGAGAATTTACACCGTTTCGTACGACAATCTCGGAATCTTAAAGTGTTAGGTCTTATAATTGCACAACAGGGTTGTGCAAAAGCCTAAAAGTGATATGTGAGGGTTTACGTAGCGCTAGGCAAACCACCTCGAAATCCTATGGGTTGTTGGTTGTTGTTTAAACTAAAGAAAGTGATCGGTGTTATGAATGTGTTTTGATGTTGCAGCTCCATCTTAAAGTGGTTCCTCCGCATATCCTCGTCATGTTGCCCACGATGTTCGATCCAAGTTCTTTGTCGTAGCAACTTTAGATTTATTATTAATCCTATGTAATCAGTAGGTTTTCCTATACTAATGTATAGTGTGTATCAAAACAGTAAATCATGCGGTATAAAAGAAGAGAACAATATAACATGCTAGGAGAACAGTATAACATGCTATGAGAACAGTATAACATGCTAGGAGAACAGTATAACATGCTGTGAAATTAAATATTGTAATGTAAATCAAACCTATATATTTGGGAGACTTGCTGCTTCTTTAAGCTAGCTATTATTCACTGTATACAAAAGAAATATTGTCTGAAAAACTTGAGAAAATCAACGAATAATCCAAGAAGGAAAATTTGAGAAAATTGACGAGTAACAATTCAAATAAAACTATTAAAACCTCGGGAAAATCCCGGAGAAAAGACCACGAGTGCTTTGTCCAAAAATTTCGATAAAACATACGAAAAATTCCAAAAAGAGGGGACCGCAAACACTCGGGTTGGGGCTAGGCTCAAATATATATATTTGTACTCGAGGAACGTCGAATGCTACTATCGGTCACACGGATGTATAAAGTCCGCCCCTCCACTAGAAGGATATCCTACTGAACCTAACTTAGGAGGGTACTCCTTAGCCAAGTATCGGTAATCAACAATTGGACAACCAAGTTGTAACTCATTTAAAATTTAAATTTTAGCATGCACATATATTTCAAATATACAAAAGGAAAATTGTATTAATTTGTATTGAAAATATATTATTATTATTTTATATAAAACATTGTATCTGTTCTTATCAACTTGTTTTATTAATTTTTGAAAAAAAGAGTAGTTCTCAATGAGTCGATAACGTTATCGGACATAAGATTGCCAACAACCTCAGAAGGCACGGGTACCCCGCTAGTCTTATGTCGGTGAATGATACTTTCATCCTACAGTTCATCAGGTCCCAGAATTGAGTCCTGATGTTGTAGGATGAGATATCATTCTGCTCTACTACCGGCGTGCCTTTGTCATCATCGCCATAAGCCCCAAAATAAAATTGACCTACTTGCGACCTTGCTTGATGGTTTCATATATTACAAAAGGCTATATATGAGTACTTATGTGTCAGACATAAACACAGAAAATCGAACCAAGAAGCAAAGAAAAAAAAAATAAAAATGGGAATGAGAGATGGGAGGAATTGATCCACCAAAAAAGATCGAAATAATAAACGGTGGAGCAACCTTCAAAACTATGACAAAAAGATCTGAAAAAGAGTGCCCAAGATCCTTCAATCAATCCAAGAAGAATATCATTTTCTCAAATTTTATAATTGGATCAACCCAAGAAGGTTATCCTTCTGAAATGACAATTTTATGAATTTTCAAATCTTTCATGAATCCAACTCATATTAACTTCATGATTTCCCAAAACAAAGCCATAAAAGCCTTTTCATATTTCACAGGATAAGAGGAATTAACCAGTAGGGGGGGTCGCAACCACCAGCTCAACATATTTCATGAGAGGTTTCAAGTTAAGGCTCAAGGGTAAAGGGCAGCAAGAGAAAGGCTCCATCTTTTACGCTCACGGGTAGGGACAACAAGAGGAAGGTCATAAAGGCCATAATCATCAAACAAGGCTCACGGCCAAGGCAGCAGGGAGTATATCATCATTATTTAAGTTTGAACCAACCATTTTTATTGTAAAAGAACCATAAGAACTCATTGACAGGATAAAATAAGAAGCAAATTAAATCCCAGCCAACTACAACATAAACCACAACAATAAGGGTCACGGTAAAGGGCAGCAAGAGGAAAGCCACAAAGGCAGCAAACACCCAGTAAGACTCACGACCAAAAGCAGCAGCCAACGCCACCAAATCAGCCTCACAACAAAGGAGAAAGCCAGGAACAACCAAACAAAATAAAAGAATCCCACATGGATGCTCTCAGGTAAAGGCAGCAGCTCACGCAATCACTAAACTGACTTCATAGCAAAGGGGCAAGCAGGATATCAAGACTCACGGTTAGGGACGGTGAAGAGAAAACCCAACCTAATCCAACCATTTTTTTAATCACAAAAGAGTCATAGGAGAAAGCTCATAACCAGGGAAAAATGAGAAGAAAATTACGTTCCAGCCAACCACAACACAAGCCGTAATATAAAGACTCACGGCAAAAAATAGTGAAAGAAAACCACCATAGATATTGCCATTGTATTGCTTTTGATATACATAAGAGAGTGAATGGACAAACTATTATAGATTATTAGGACTGAAACCGTTTACATCACATAAGGCATGATAGTAAGTTTGTTTACTTATATCAAACACCACCACATAGAGGTAATCTTTGAAATCATGAATTTTGGGATGAAAAACTTGATTACCAATAAAAAAAACTTGAGAGGAATGTTAAAGAATAATCTCTAACCAAATCATGCCCAATTGAGGGGGCAAACCGAGCCCACCAAAGAAACAAAATCAAGTCCAGCACGGGGGCAAAATCGAGCCCATCAAAGGGGCCAAAAACAACCAAAATTTCAGCCAAGACATGATACCAAAAGGGACCAAATCGAGCCCACTAAGTGGGTATGTAAAACTTTCAGTTAAATTCACTCTAAAAGAAGCCAAAACCGAGCTCATCAAAGAGGCCAAAAACAAAGAAAATTTTCATACATAATTCCCACTTCTCATGGCCAAAACTGAACTCAACACATGGGCAAACCAAGCTCTACATAGAGGAAAATTAGAAGCAAAAATTTTAGCAAGGATCCAACCCCAAAGAGCCAAAACCGAGCCCTTCAAATGGGCCAAAACAGAGAATATTTCCAGCAAGGATCCAACTCCAAAGAGCCAAGACCGTACCCCAATAAATGGGTTAAAACAACTAAAAATATTTTCCCTTGAAGCCTCATATTTCAAAGTATTGTGCCAGCATATGCTTCAACATAAAAATGGATTCCAGCATAGATTCTGGATGAGCGAGCATCAATCCAAAATTCATATTCATGACTTTTTATGCATCTTAAGCATGAAAGAAACATAAACCATCTTTTTCCCTAACAAATCATTCTTCTTTTAACAGTAAATTGCTTCAACAAGGAACAAAGAAAGAAAGCACAATTTCCAGCATGTATGTATAGAAATTATAGAAGTGTAAGAAGAAGTTTGCATTTGAGAATGAACCTAAACATGCTTTCCATATATCCTGAGCAGAAAAACAAAAGAAGACAACCATATCATGCTCTATTTTAATGTTCCTAAGGACTATTTCATGCTTAAATTTCAGAACAAGCTCAAATCTTGTTTCCACATATTTTAGAAGAGAAAATAAACATTTTTGGATGCCATCCTAAACAGCACATAATAGAGGAGAGAAGGAGAATACCTCTTTTATGAAGATTTAAAGCAAAATTATAAGACAAATTCAAGAAAACCACTCCAACAAAAATTCTCCTCTTAAAGACTTTCAAGAAACAGCAACCAACAAATCTTTCACACTCCCCGCGCACGAGGATCCAACTTAGAGAAGATTTCGGCAAAGCTGCCCTTCCTAAAAGTTTCAGAAAACAACAACCCACGAATGCTCTACACTACGAGAACTTAGTTTAGAAAGGATTTCGACAAAGCTTTCTCCCCTAAAAATCTCAAACTGTAAAATCACAACCTCCCTTTTCTCTCGAGAAATTTTCAACAACACAAAACAATGCTCTATGAAGCCTTTTTATAGGCAGAGAAGAGAGGGGACAGCCACCTACCACCGTTTTCGTGGTCGAATAGAACAACAGAGATGGAATCGTCACAATAAAGACGGAGAAATTAAAACTTCGAGGAGAAGGGTCGGCTAGCGTGCCTCTGCAATTACAGAGCCGAAGAGTCTAGCGACCGCGTGAAGAAGGGGAAGAGTCGAGAAAGGGAAAGGAGACTGCCGCGTGGATCGTCCACGGGAGCTAGGGCACGTTAGGGGAGCGGGACGAGCCCGCAGGATTGAGCCATGGGACGGGCCAAATGGGGTTTTAGTGTGCGGGTAAGGGGTAAATAGCGTTATAATATTATTATAAATACTTATATAAATATAAAAGTATTTAATATTTTAAAAATAAAATTTGATTTGTGCATTTTCATTTATGCGTCAGATTGTAGAAAATTGAATGTCCTTTTTAGGTAATTTCGACGTTCCGGGCGTGCAAGCAATGTCTGTTTCACCGTCGGAGGTTGTTTTGATGAATTCATTGATTTGCGTGCAATTTTCTCGTGTGCAGAATTATGACAATATGAATGTTTTTCTTAGCTAAAATTAATGTCTTGGACGCGTTTGCGCAGTCCATTTTATCGTCGGATATTGTCCGGAGAAGTTCGCATTTTTACCTATCTTTTAGGCTCAATTTAAGTCTGATCTTGTGCAATTTAATGAATTTTATGCATTTGGTGTGCATGTGTGATGATAAAGTTCTGAAGAAGTTTTCCTAAGGCTTGAGATCCTATTAGGAACTTCTCTCTGAGTCTCCACATGATAGTCCTTCACCACTCGACTATAAGACAATAGTTTTGAGATCATCAATGCGAGACATCACAGGAGAAATAGGAGGTGGCTGGAATTTCTAAAAGGGTGAGTCTCAATTCTAGTTTTCTAAGATAGTCAATTGGAACCTCTATAGCTAGATCCTAGGATCCTAAGGAAAAGATTAATGACCTCAAAATGAGGTCAACAGTACATGCATGCTTTCTAATCAAGTAGAGGGTGTTCGTGCTGAGCTCAAGCAAGGGTTTCTCTTATTGGAACTTAAAAGCAAGTTTAATATTTTGTTTATGTTTATATTTATTAGAATACTGATGCTTAGATTATGACATTAGGACTGATTTGTGTTAGATGAAGTAGTGCCTAACATTTTAATTTAATTTTAATGAGATTAATATATGCAATTTAAGATTATGTTTTATTTTTAATTAAAGTGTAATTAAGATTATCTTTTATTCAAGGAAAATGCTTTAGTTTTAATTTAAATAATAAAAATTATATTTTTAAATTTTAATAAAATTGAATATGATAATTTTCAAATATTAAAATTATGTCAAATTGATACGTGAAATATTTTAAAGATTGTATGATAACCTATATCTAAATAATAATAAGAATAATTATAATAAGAATAATAATAATAATGATCATCATCATCACCATTTTATTCAGGACCGTGAATCTTCCCTCCTAAACCCTAAAGAAATACAATTTGAAAATAAATTAAAATTTTTTTTATCTAAATATTTTGTAACAAATTGAAGGAAATGTTGTTTAAGGACTAAGTGACAAGGTAAATATTTAATCATTGTGATAAAATAAACATATAATTTATTATTATGTTATAAACGTGTGAAAGAATGATATTTAATATTAAGAATTTAATTAAAATGATATATTGAGTATTGAACTCAAGATTTACTTACAGTAATTATGGATTATGAATCTGAGTACAAGCGTATAATTAATCAAATACTATTTATATCTTTATTAGAAAATAAACACACTTAAATGAGAGCAAAATTGAGTAATTTTTTATAAAAATGGCTGAGATAGAGAAATTTTATATTTATTTGCATATTGATAGGTTATTTTGCTATTGAGGTGACAATTAAGAGTAAGTTAGCAAAGCTAAATTTTTGGAGTTATTTTGATAGAACATAAAAGCGAGAAAGTCTTATGAGATCGAGATGAGTATTATGTTTTAAAATTGTAGCAATAATTCTTTTTTCTTCTAAATTTAAATACATTTAAATAAAATTAATACTTTTTAAATTGATAGTTACTACAAATATATTTATGATTCACTTGTTTATTGAATGATTGATTATTTTCAACTGAATAATAGATACCTTCAACTTGTTTAAATTATTTATTATAGATATTTAATATTGTATAAATATATTGAATGACGTGATATTGTAAAAGAAACGATTTATATAGAATACTTGTATGTGCATGTTGACTGATATTGAAATTAGTTAAAGACGCTAAGATACATGTGATATTGATTTTTAAGTATCTTAAATGATATATTTTAGAAGATACTCTTGCGGCAGATGTAATATATAAAAAAATATAGATACGATATAAATTATTATTAATGTACAATAAAATGAATTAAATCTTTTGCATTGAATGAATAGACAGTTAAATGACCTTACACCAATTTATTGAACTTTGATTAACATGTATACTGTCTCTTTATTTCATTATGTTATTATAATTTAAAGAATATGAGTTTTCACTAACATTTCAATATCATTTATTTTTCATTAAAAATTTTCAGAAATTATGGTGTTAATATATGAGCTAAGGAAGAGATGCATATAAATGATGAGACCAACCTAGAGAAAGATAAATTCTTTCATAAGTATTTTTTTCTAATTAATTTAAATTCTATTTGTTAGTGACTTGTCGATTTACAAGATCTAGTTAATTATAACAACTAAAATTGAATTTTATTGTCTGATCATCTGTTCTCATCTTGGTAATTCTAAATCTCAAAGTTGGTTCATGATTAATCACCTATTAGAGATAAGGCTAAAGATTAATTAATGTAATCATATTGAGAGGGTCAATAGGATAATTAACAAGGAAGTTTTATAGGAAATTTGGAGAGTTGGGCTAAATTAACTCTAATTAGGTAATTTTATTTTTTCTTAGGCAAAATGCATAAGAGAATGCAGGAGAATAAAATATGGCGGGAGATTAATTACCACTTATATCACTGTCAATATTAATACTCTGTTAGGCTGATGATAACAATCGTACAGTTGAGTACGGATTTTAAATAATAGTCTAGCAAAAGTGATATCATTATAATGGATAAATACATGAAGATGTTCCAAGATCTTTGATGACCGTTATTCAAGAAAATTGAAGAGCCGGTTGAAACAGAAAATAGGCTACTTCTTATTAAAAAGATATTAAATAATATGACTTACCATGGTGAACGGAGGGTACATTTGTGTTGGATTGAGAAGTAAAAAGATCATGTTTAGTTCAAGATAAATTTGGAGATGCCAAATATATTGGTTAATTGGGAATATTTTAATAATTTGTCTAGAAAGTCCTTTGTGCCCCTATTTGTGCAATGACAGATGCAAGTCTAGTTCAATAGGCTAGTGTTTGGAGAGAAGGCTGTTATGAAGTTCTAGGTGGAATTTACTATATTGTTGAGGTACGCATCACAGTTATATTTGGGGATCGAATGTTATGCTTTATTAGTGGAGAGTGTCAAATGTGTAATTGATTTTCAGATCACATAGAAGCATGAGCTGCACTGAATTAGTCGGATGGGTTAAATGGGGTGAATCCCAAATATAGTTTGGTGGAGTTAGTAGTGTTATAACTAATAGTACCATAGGGCTCTATGCTAAATGTGGAAATTATCATATGGGTGAATGTTTATCATGCTCCAACACATCTTATTGGTGTTGTAAGTTTAGCCATGTATCGAAGATGACCTTAATACGTCTTTACAGACACATATTATTTTGAGCATGAGTGTAATGGTATACTTAATACAGCATTAACTCAATGAGAGCTTAAGTTAACTTTGAATTTTTTACCCCTAAGGAGGGATAGCATTTGCTTTAAGCTTTAGATGATACAAATAATTAATACTGCATAATTTAAAATGTTAACTTTATTAATAAACTTTTCCAGTTGAGATTTGTATTCAATGCGGTCAATCATTTGGGATATTCGAAGTAATCCCATATAATTATGCATCATCAGCCTTGCAAACGAACAATTTTTTTATTTAACTTCGTGTAAGAACTCGAGCAATATATGTGTACTCTATAGGCAAGTTTGATGTTCTAAATACAACAATGTTGTTTGTTTTGTAATTTGGTGATTTTTGAGCAACTTTGATTGTCGTTGAGACGATGGGGGGTTCAATTATGGGATTACATTCATAATTTGTTGCTTTCATCATGTTTGATTGATTCAATTACAGATGGTCCTTCCTCATAAATTTTCACTTTCTGGACGCACAAACACAATCTTTTCTATGAATATATGTGATTTTGGTAGCCTCGGTGATGGTTGAAGCAATTCGACCCTGTTTCACTCATTGTCAAGTCTACCGTTCATTGTTTTTATCACGCTTGATCAAATTGATCATTGAAGGTTATTTTTTTGATAGTTTTGTATTTTAGACGTGCAACAAAGTCTGGTCAATGAGTGTTTAATGCCTGAATGATTTTTATTACAATTAAGGCAATTCAAACTTGACTTGTGCTGCTTCACGTTCATTGTCTGCCATCTTCGAAGCTTCCAATTGCAGTTGCCAGATTTTTATTGAGGTCAATAATCATGTTTCTTATGAATATTCTCTCATCTCGCTTCTTTGCTGACAATGAATTTCCTAAAAAATGTTAACATAAAACATGATGAGTTATTGATTACTCAGTAAATACCTATATTCCTAAAATTATAGTAACATAAATGAAATAGAAATTAAATTCATATTAGTCTAATAACTTTAATCGATTTAGAATTAATTGGCAGCTTATTATTCAAGTATGATATTCCAAAAGATTCAAACTGTTCTATTACACAATAAAATATCTTAACTTATATCAGTTTATTTATATTACATTCGTAATATATCATTTAAGTTATTTTAATATTAATATATTTTTTCTAGTTTACGTGTAACATCCTAATTTGTACTATAATGGTGTGAACTTATCAAGTAACATACTCATTCAAACATTTTATGTGGTTTATCTCATTTTCATTCTCATATTATAAATTTTGTTTTTAATATATACCAATGTGTAATAAGTGTAAGCTTGTTGAGATATATATGACATTTATTTCAATATGATCAAAACTTCATATAAAACAGACAAATTATGATAAAATATGAAATAATAGTTTATTCAAGTATCAATGATTTTCCATGCATTCAGTTCATAAAAAACCACGATGTTATTGTAATTAATAAATTTGAGTGCTAACTTAAACTTTAAATTATTTGATTTTCTACTTTCTTACTCATTAATCTTTACTCCTTCAATATAATGCCAAAAAAAATTCATATTAATACATTTTGATCATATTATTAATTTTATTTAATTAATTTGTATCCTTGATTAATTGCATCATTTTTGTTGCTAAGATTGTAATCCTTCATTGTAAGTTTAACATGTTGCATTAATTAAATTATTAATCTTATAATATCTTATTGAGCATTAATATTTACTTTAGTTGCTCTTTTTTTTAAAGGATATTTTCACATAAATTTTGATTATATTCTTTAATTTAACTTCAAAAAATCTTAGATCTATCTAAAAATATTAATTATCCATAATTAAATGAAATTTAAATAATAACATTTCATAAAATTTTGTAAGGTATTTGATTTATACCTCAATGTTCTTTTCCTTCCTCTTTCTTCTTACATTTGTTTCCTTTCTTTTAAAAATATTATGAAAAACAATATATATGTATAAACATTAATTAGATAAAGGATTTTAGATTTCCTAATGACTTGTAATCAAAATTTAACTTTTAGCTTGAATGGAGAAAAGCTCGAGCCTTCGCACAAATCAAACTTGCCTCCAAGCCTTATTTGCACACCCCTAATTCAACTTCTCAAGCTTACTTGATTGCTTGCAAAATCAGTCGAGCTTGATGATCAAGTATTGTTTGCCTTCCTGCCTTGTATATTTCTCCACTAGCCGATTTATTTGCTCGATCTACACAAAACTTTTACAAAGATTGTTATGGCTTGCCGACTTTGACATCTTGCTCACACCTACTTGACAATGTTGACACAGCTAACCTTGATTTAACTCGAGTAAGCACAAGTTCGCCTCCCTGGCACTCTCCTATTCAAGCTGATGTATTTGATCATCGACCTTCTTGCCAATCTAGCTAAAGGTTTGTGACCATTGATCGTGTGTGATGCTGCTCTTTGCTTTGCATGCTATCGAGTGCTCCCGCACAAGGCCTTACTTAATGAACCTATCGCTCGAGCACACAAGATCAAAGCACGACCTTTGATTGCTTCCCTCCACTTATGATATGACAACCCCACTTCTCCTTTTCTTATTCGTTCTCTATCTCACACAAAGCTCCCTTTTTGTTCATCTCGCCTCGTAATAATGAGGAACCTCTCACGTCGGTTCTGCTAGACCTATTTTAGCGGATTCAATTTGGTTTAATAGGAAACATTACATTTTTGTACATAAAAATGTGCTGGCGTTGATCATAAGGATATTTAACGACAAAGAGGAGAGTAGTACAATGAAAGATGGCTCATTGACAGAGGAACATGAGACCCACTTAACCGTTCGAGTCGAAGCTAGCAAGACCAAAGCCGATCGAGCCACGAAAGTTGACTGAATAATTCGTGTTCAAACTATTCGGTTAGAAACAAGACAGACATTCAAGCCAATCAACAAGAAAACCAACACGAGGGAAGGCATCTCCAATCATACCAGGGACGTCCGGATATCTCTCCACAACAGCCTACTAGATTAGTCGACCAGTAAAGACGACCAAATCTAGTGTACCGAATCGGTTCTGCCGTCCAGAAACTAATCAATCTCAGTCAACCGAGCGACATACTCATATATGTAAAATACCATGTAAAACTCTATTTAAACATGAGAATAAATGTAACATCATCATATTATACTCTCTCTCTTTATAAATAAGGAGATCGTTTCATGAATAAAACATGATGTATTACTATTTATTACTATTCACTCCTCTCTCTCTCTCTCTTGACTTGTGCTCTATTCATGGACAAATCATGATCCAATGTTTTAAAAGTTGCGGTGAGTGTGGATCATGTCATAGACAAGAAGTGGAGTAGCCCATGGAGAAAAATTTACAACAGAGGCACTGATAACATGAAGTGCACCAAAGAGTTTATGACAGATCCAGGAGTTGAAGGATCGAATGCTGAATGTCATTTGAGACGCGATGGTTCAGGGAAAAGAACAACATCCACAAGAGGAAGAGTCGGAGCCCAACGACTGAAGAGTCCCCTAGTCCCATGGGAAAAGAAACAACTCCCAGTACTTCGATAGTTATAGGTCAGCACCGATCGACTGACCTAATGTGCCCCGATAGCCCAAAAATATGTTTTCTCAACAATTCTTTGTGATTGAGCGCTCGAAGAGGTTTAAAATCTCGACAATGGAGCATATAAAGGCATAACTGATCTGACCGACCACATAACCTCGTTTGAGTCAACTATGTGTTTGTCAAGGATTACTACAATGTTGAAATGTCGTCTCTTCTTTATCACATTAAGGGATTCAATCCTCAGGTGGTTCAATGCTTACCATCAAGAGTGATCACATTGTTTGCTGACTTCCATCGAATGTTTGTGGCATAGTTTGGCAAAGTCCAAATGCCTTGGAAATACTCACAGGTTGTTATGTTGATTTGATAGGGATAAAATGAAAGCCTTCGCTTGTTCATCACACTCTTTCAGAAGGAGATGTTGGAAGTGCGAGACTTGGAACCCGCATAAGCTCAAGGGTTGAATGACCCAGTATGCTTTGGGTCTTCAACGACTGAAGACATTGGATGAGTTGTTGGAGCCAGCCAATAATCACATATTAGCCGAGGAGTATAACTTCAATCCCGTTTCTTCTAGAGTAAAGTCCTTCACTGGTTGCCTGTTGAATAAGGCCCTCGTAGGCGTGGCATAGAGATCGATGTATGATTCACGTCCTTCCACTCGCCCTTCGCTTTGAAGACACTCAGCCACCCCAAGATCATAGGGCGACTGATAGAGCATACTAACGAGGGAGTCAAGCCCGGTATCCTGACAAGCGATTGGTTAAGTACAGTGAGCATTCGCTGCTTAATCATGAAGTACCAAAGATGGCTCCATTAAGAGTTTTGATGTCCGAGGTAAAGATTATTTCAGGAGAGCGCCTCCAATGAAAACCAGAGTTTAACTCTGAGACCCCAAGAAATACCGTGCCTATCATAGTGATCATGTTCATGACACGGAGGAATGCCAACACCTTCTTGGCCTGATCGAAGATCTGATCAAGGTCAGGAAGCTTAAGAAGTTTGGGGCTCAAGGAGCGATGACCCAACGACGGGAAAAAGCTCCAGTAGAATAAATATTGGACGAGCCAGTCCAAGCCCACACTATCCACATCTCAAGCATAGTCCCTGCTATCTTTGGAGGAGGTGGAGACTCATCATGCCAAACCAACTTGAAGAGGCTTCAGTCGGGAGAATTATGTGTAGCCAATCTCGCTTCCAAATGTAGCTGACATCCCACCATAGCTTTCATCAATGAAGATTTGGCCCCTAGGGGTAATCCTTACAATAATTATCTTTGTCATTGCGTTGATCAACAACTATCAGATTGGTAGCATCTTTATCGACACTGATAACTCTGTGAACATCTTGTTTAAGTAAATATTTGATAAGATGGACCTCGACTGTGATCAAATGACTGCGGTGGCAGACCTTCTCTATGGTCTTTTCGACGAGAGAAAGGAAGCACTAGGAACCATCTCTCTGTCGGTCACTTAAGGAGAGAACGATAAACAATATACCAACATGGAGGACTTTCTGGTGCTTGACTCGCCGCTCCCTTACAATGCTATCTTCGGTCGGCCCCTGCTGAACTCCTTCAAGGTTGTGCCTCAACTTATCATAAAGCAGTGAAAAGCTTGGATGAAGGGGAGGTAATCACTGTCCAAAGAAATCTCAGGCAATCAGAAGCGTCAAGGAGTTGATCGAGCTTGATAATATGCTCGAAAGGGTTCTCGAGACTAGTGAGATCACTCATCATATTCTAACGACCGAGGGAGAGTGTATTGTTACAATGTATTGTTATTCGGGCTAAAAAATGTTGGTGCTATCTACTAGCAAATGATGGATGTAATCTTTACAAAATAGAAATGAAAAAATATTTAAGTGTATGTGGATGATGTTCTGATAAAATGAAAAATGTCAGAACAACACATTAAAGATCTAAAAGTAACTTTTGAAATATTTAGAAAATTTAATATGATGCTCAATTCACTCAAGTGCACCTTTGGAGCTTCCACAGACAAATTCTTAGGCTACCTCCTAACCCCAGAGGGAATAAAGCCTAATCCAGAAAATGTGCAGGCGTTGATCAGTCTCATCCCTCCGAAATACCAAGGATGCTCAAAAGCTGAATGGCCGGATCGTAGGCCTAAGCTAATACATCTCAAAATTTGGCAACAAGGGCGCTACCTTTTTGGAAACCTTGAAAAGAGCAAAGAAGTTAATTTGGTCGGATTAATGTGGACAAGCATTCAGAAAGGTAAAAGACTCCATAGCAACACAACCACTCCTCCAGAGCCCAAAGTCGAACGTAGAGCTTTCCCTATACTTGGGGTCAGACCTGAAATAATTAGCTTGGATTTAGGTTGAGAAGAGTTAAGGAAGCAGTTTCTGTCAGCATGCTTCACCCGTATTTCTAAATACATCTATTCAGGATCATCATTGATCACCTGTTCCAATCAATCCTCATTAGGCCAAAGCACTTTAGTCGACTCCTCAAATGAGCGATGGAACTTAGCGAGTTTGATCTCTCTCACGCGCCTCACACTGCAATTAAAGCACAAGCCATAGCCGATTTCTTGGCCGATTTTTGTGAACCGAGCAAGCCAGACGAAGAGATGGCAACCGACAACCATACCTAGGTCGTGCACATCGAGGGAGCGTCTAGTCAAGTCGGGACGGGACTCGGTCTCGCTTTGACTTGTCCAACCGAAGACCTCCTGTACCACTTAATCGAAGTTGGATTCGAAGTCACCAACAATCAAAATTAATATGCTTTGATTGTTGGGCTACAGTTCGCTTACGTGTCACAATTTAAAATTCATTTGCTTATTTATTTTATTTTGTAACATAGAATGTCTTAACTAAGTCTTTGATGGATGTTGCGGTTCATTAGCCATAATAAAATACAGGATTATTTTCATCATACCAAATATCAGAGGACCAAAATCCCAGCTGAGAGATACAATATAGTTCATTAGAGCCCGGATAAAATTTAGCATTATTATTATTGAACTACTGAAGGACATTCTTCATACATAAAGGCTCAACTTGAAAGCCTATCATCCCACATGTTTATTTCAACATAAATATATTATTGGCATCATATCCAACATAACTTGGTATTTTTTAACTCATTAACTTTTTATTATTGAACATTGAAATGCTTATATCATCCTTTTTAAAAATGCTAATCAACATTGTGCATCAATATCCAATTTGTAAGTGCAAGGTGCCCTACTTTTAAAAAGCAATTATGTAATAAGGTTTTATCATATTTCTAATAATTTGGGTATATGATTTTCATAATTTAACATTGATGCACTATTATTTCGAATCTACTTATTTGACTAACAGTGATTGGCTAAGAAGAAGAATTTAATTAATATGATTATAAATCGTGTCGACTTCTATTCAATTAACTTGGTTCACTAGAAATTTTATCATTGATTTGATGAAGATTGTTGACCCCCTTAATATAGTTGACTTTCTAGTTTATGAAACTCATCAACGTGACTAGTCAATAGTTTCTATTCATTAGGACACCACCGACTATTTTTTCCGTCAAGCATGCAGGCATTTATAATTCTTGAAGTGATATCATAGTCATTATGTTAGTTTGTGTTGCATGATGAATATCTTACACGCTGAAGGCTACACAATAAAATTCATGAAATTTATGCTAGAGACACAAGGCTTACACCTAAATGTTTCATCATTGCTCTACTTGACAAAATTGTGCAACAATATACATGGAAAGCATACTAAGCACATGAATTCTTACAGCTATAGCAAGACAATATGCTTATAAAGTTTCTATTAAAGACTATTATATGAACAATAAATACTAACAAACATATTAGACAGGTGTATAATCGCAAGCGCTCATTAATCTTTAATGAAGAAGGGTACACATTCATCCCTTAATAAATAAAGCTACACTCCTCAAGATGTACAATAACTAATCCAAGGACCCTAGATGGATTTCAAAATCTAAGCTATATACACTCATGCTTGTTTTAACCACATTAAACATAAACTAACCTAAGCTAAAACATTCTAATTTAACTAATTAACAAAGTAGATTTAGTTTCTTAATCAGAACTAATTGCTTGATATTTAAATTATACAAACACTAGTGAAATCTGAATTTATTTCTGGGTTATTATATACAAGAATATAATAATGAAAAAATAGCATCTTAGTAATTAAATAAAAATAATAAATTAAATGACATTTAGGGTATGTTTGGGGCAGCTACAGCTATTTGAAAAAGCAGCTGTGCTTTTACAAATTTTTTTTTAAAAAAATTCAAACTGCGGTTTTTTAGCAACCACCGCAGGCAGCCAGGCTGGTGAGAAAACGTAGCTTTTAGTTGCATCTTGTCAAGAATGCAAACAAAATGCAGTTTTGTCAAATAAAATAAGCTGCGTTGCGGCACTGCATTGCCGCCCCAAATACACCATTAAAACAACCAATAAGTCAATAATTAGACAAATCTCCTTACAAACTTACTGATGAACAATGAGGAAAGATAGCAGTATATTCCCTGAAAGAAAAGTCCTGTAATAGCTGAGGAAGGGAGAATAGGAAGAGCTATTTAATGTGCTCAAATGCTATCAATGAAAGTCTGAAATGAAGGAGAAAGGGCTGCCAGTTATTGTCATCCAGAGGAACGAAGGAGGAAGACAAATTGTTGGCTTAACAACAATGGAAGACTGCTTGCGTTCAGTCAGCTAAAGAGCAGGAAGATGAGGAAGACAAGAGGGAGAGCTTCTGTGTTGACAGCAGCTATGAGAGGGAGGACACACATGATTTCAAATAGAATGGAGGTCTAAGGCTTGCTATTTATTAATGCCACAAGTAGTGAACGCTATGGTAGAATGATTAAGCCATGGACGATAGGCTGGACCAGGTAGGGTCATAACAGGTTGGACTGTATGCTAAATTGTTTCTTAAACGGTTTCTTACTGATGCCACTCCATTGACAAATAGCAATAACGTAGTTTAACTTAGCGTTCTATGATATGGTTCATTAAAATTTATGATTCCTTATATTAATGAAATTTACTTGATATTGAAAATAAACTCATATGTTCAAATTTTTTCCCTAAGATTAATCATTGACCAACCCTTGATTAATTACTGTTGTTATCTGCTCTTATGCCCTGCAAGCATTGACCTCAGTCTTTTAAGACAACTTAATTAGTTAACTAATTTGTTTTTTTTTTCTTTCTGATTTGATTACAAGCTTATGCTTCATGCATTGACTTATGGATATTTGACTACTCTCATTTTGATTTGTTTCTGCAATAAATTGTTTTAACATATTGTTTCATGCAAAGACTAAATGTTCTATGATATGGCTCATTAAAATTTCTGATTCACTTATATTAGTGAAATTTACTAGATATTGAACATAAATTCATATGTTAAATTTTTCTTCCCTAACATTAATCATTGACAACCCCTTGATTAATTACTTCAGTTATCTGCTCTTATGCCCTGCAAGCATTGACCTGTGTCGTTCAAGAAATAACTTAATTAGTTAAAGACTGTTTTTTTTTTTTTGTTTTATTTCTGGCTTGATTGCAAGCTTATGGATCATTCATAGACTTATGGACATTTGACTACTTTCTCATTTTGATTTGGTGTTAAATTAATTGTTTTAATATGGTTTCTTTTGCTTCTCTTATTTAGTGTCTTGACGCCATATTACAAAGAAGATGTTCTTTACTCTGAGGAGGAACTTAAAAAAGAGAATGAGGATGGAATATCAATTTTATTTTACCTTGAAAAAATATACCCAGGTTAATGTTTCCTGCTTATGATTCTTCCGCCTTAGCTGAAAATTGAGAAATTAGAATGTTCATTTGCTTGAGTTGGGATGGACAATAGTATTGATATTTCCTATAGTTTCTCTATTACAGCTGCAAAAGTATTTTATAGACCTAGTTATTTTTGTGCTCTTCCAGATGAATGGAGAAATTTCTTGGAAAGAGTGGGTGTCAAAAGGGATGAATCTTATGAGGAAAAGCTCAAGGACTGTATGGATGATGTACGTAGATGGGTATCTTATAGAGGCCAGACACTTTCTAGAACAGGCAAGTATAAATGTTGTTAGAACATCCCACCTCCACATTTAGTGCTTTTTGATTTCATTTCTACTCATGTTCTTTTAACATGTATCAGTGAGGGGAATGATGTACTACAGGGATGCGCTTGTACTGCAATGTTTTTTGGACATGCCAGAGGAGCAGGGTTAGTTATTACTTAATGCCTTTGATTTGGAAGTCAGCTTCTTTTGTTTTTTAATATCATTGGTGTGAAGCGCAATTTACTTTGTGATACATGTTTGAGAGAAACTTCTTTATTCTTCTTAAATTTCAAGTTCACTTACTTTGCAGATATTTTGTCTCCCTATGGACGAATGGATCCAGTACAACGGTGTCAGGATGAGATGGCCTATGGCTCAAAAGCTCAAGCTATTACTGATATGAAGTATACATACGTTGTTTCTTGCCAGGTCTATGGGATGCAGAAAAAATCGGGTGAAGCGAGAGACAAAAGTTGCTACCAGAATATACTAAACCTCATGCTAAAGCAAGCCACTAGATTTTGTCTATTTCTTTATGTTTTAGTCATTATCGAGCAACTCTGCTGAATTTAATCCACCATGCAAATTAATATAGGTATTCACAGTTAAGAGTTGCATACATAGATGAAAGAGAAGAGACAGTAGATGGGAAGTCGGAGAAATTCTATTATTCTGTTCTTGTTAAAGGAGGTGACAAATTGGATGAGGTACCTGACCTCTGAGGATGTAATATAATTTTTTTATTAATAATTTTTGCATTTCCGTTTTTGTATTTCTTCAGTATCATTATCAATACTGCTCCCTCTGTCTGCACTTGATGTCTGGGCCACCTTGTTGATACAGTATAACTGTTCATGATTGATATTTTACAATAAAAACAACTCCTCTCAGAGGCATTTCATTGCTTTATATATGCAAGCATGCAACTTGGATTATGTTGTTCAGTACTCAAATAAAAGTACTATTTCAAACTTATCCTTAATGAGCATAACTGACGTGGCTGTTCATTAGGAAATTTATCGCATTAAACTTCCTGGAAGACCAAATGATATAGGTGAAGGGAAGCCTGAAAATCAAAACCATGCAATAATTTTCACCCGAGGGGAAGCACTTCAGACCATTGACATGAATCAGGTTCTTTTTTTTTTTTTTTCAAATTCAATTCTCACCACATCAGACTTACGGTAACATTTTTGAAAAAGATTTTAGCTAAGGTAAGCCACGACCTGCTTCTATTATTTGCCTTTTGACATTCATATGTTAAGAGCCGTATTTGTTGTTGATTATTTTGCCATATTTGCTTTTGCATTTTCATAGTTCAATTTATGTTTGATTACAACAGTGGGACTGTAGTTGATTCTTTACACTTCTCTAGGATAATTATCTCNTTGCTTTATTATTTGCCTTTTGACATTCATATGTTAAGAGCCGTATTTGTTGTTGATTATTTTGCCATATTTTCTTTTGCATTTTCTTAGTTCAATTTATGTTTGTTAGTTGATTCTTTACACTTCTCTAGGATAATTATCTTGAAGAGGCTTTCAAGATTAGAAATGTTTTAGAGGAATTTTTTAAATCCCGCCGTGGGCAACGTCGTCCAACGATTGTCGGACTTCGGGAACATATATTCACAGGAAGGTTGTGATCATTACTTTATTTTTTGTATATTAAATGGTCAATATTTTTCTGGAGGTGCACTTTTTTGAGATTCTTTGATAGGCTAATTTAGGATCAATTTGATACAGTATCATAATATGGGTGCATTTCCTACTTTTGACCCCTGATTNGTCGGACTTCGGGAACATATATTCACAGGAAGGTTGTGATCATTACTTTATTTTTTGTATATTGAATGGTCAATATTTTTCTGGAGGTGCACTTTTTTGAGATTCTTTGATAGGCTAATTCAGGATCAATTTGATACAGTATCATGAAATGGGTACATTTCCTACTTTTGGCCCCTGATTATCTTATCTGTTTTGAGCTGCAGCGTCTCTTCTCTTGCTTGGTTCATGTCCAACCAAGAAACTAGTTTTGTAACAATTGGGCAAAGAATTTTGGCAAACCCTCTCAAGTATGCTTTCTTTCCTCAGAGAACTATTGTTTTACTTATAAAATATGTGAATTTATTCATGTAAGCAAAGAAAATGTATTAGTCTCAATTCATGATGGGGTCCTTGGCCCTGATTAACTGAGCTAGAAGAGAAAGATTTAGGATAATTGAATTTTCGTTGACCTTGCACTCNAATTTTGGCAAACCCTCTCAAGTATGCTTTCTTTCCTCAGAGAACTATTGTTTTACTTATAAAATATGTGAAGTTATTCATGTAAGCAAAGAAAATGTATTTGTCCCAATTCATGATGGGGTCCTTGGCCTTGATTGACTGAACTAGAAGAGAGAGATTTAGGATAATTGAATTTTCGTTGACCTTGCACTCGATGTAAAGCCCACGTGATGCCTATATATATATATATATATATATATATATATATATATATACATACATATATATATATATATATATATATATACACATATATATATATAT
>JXCR01148220.1:30289-54505 GCA_002079205.1 Phalaenopsis hybrid cultivar | reverse complement strand
CACATCGTACTGACTGAGCTGCCAACTTATGACGTTCATGAGTAGGTAGATGAACAAAACAAACACATCAGAAAGTATGTNTATATATATATATATATATATATATATATATATGTGTGTATATATATATACATACATATATATGTATATATGTGTGTATATATATATACATACATATATATATGTATATGTATATGTATGTACGCACATATAGATAATATGGATGGCTTGGGCGTCGGGCAGCTCTGCTAGGGTTTCGCCCGATGTTGATTCCCTGCTTTGACACTTTCGGCTTCACTCCATCTGGCATTCGGTTTTGTCGTGTCTCCTCTTCTGTTGCAGTAATCGTGCCCGATGAGGGCCTTTTCGGTTTCTTCTTTCGCAACTGTGCCCGACGACGGTTCTTTTCTATCGCAGCTGTGCCCAACGACAAAGGCCTCATACGTTTTCGTCATCTCCTTCCCTCTAGCAGCTGTGCCCGACGACGAAGGCCTACTTTGTTTTCGTCTTCTCCCTTCGTAGTTGCGCCCAACCACGAACCTTATTTTTCGTTGTCTCTCTTATGTCGCAATGTTTACGACGCAGACTTCTCGGCTTGTTCTAACGGCTCACCTAGCCGCTCTGGAGATGGTCTCGACGATGCGTTCCTTTGCCACTGCACTTGCCGACGATTTCCTATTTCTACTCGTGCTCCTCTTTCAGGTTCAGAGTCTGGTTTTCATATTCTCAAGTCCTGCAATGTTCCACAATCTTTCCACGACGCTTTTGAAGGTGGTGATGATCACACCTTCATCAAAAAAGCTTGGTAAAAAAATGGGATGTTGCTCTAATTCTCACTGAAGTTGAAACAAGTACTCTCGCGTCCTCTTGGCGTTTTGCTCTAGTGAGTAAATTCATTTATGGTCACACAAAATTTGAGATCATTCGGAAAAAGTTTGATGCTATGAAGCTATTGGGCAATTGGAATATCAGTTTATAGGACGGATGACATATTCTTATTCAGTAATCTCACGATGCCAATTACACTCATTTTTCTCAAAAAGTTATCAAGATCGACAATCGTTTTATGAAAATTCTGAAGTAAACTGTCGGTTTTGATCCAAAAGCGGAGTTCCTTATCATTCCTGTTTGGATAAAGTTTTTGGGGTTAAAATTACATCTGTTCAACTTGAAAATTCTCTACTCCTTGGCAACTGCTTACGGTAAGCCTCTTAAGGTTGATAGTCCTACGCTTGCTGCCACCAGACTCTCGGTGGCTTGTGTGTTAGTTGAGAGATATATCACTTAACCAGCTCCGGATGAGGTTTGGATTGACATCATTCGCAGCGCGTATTGGCAAAAGGTTGAAATAGAACCACACCCTCCTTTTGTTCTCATTGTAGTATGCTTGGTCATAATCCTACTATTTGCTATTGCTTGCATTCTCATCTAAGGCGGAATATCGCTAAAGATCGGCCAGCTACCATCCTTATTAAGAAGGTGCAACCCGATCCTTTTTCCAACACCGCAATTCCTGATGAAAAACACCATACTACAGGTACAGATCCAAATGGCTTATACCAATAACTGTTATTGAAGAAGACCCACTTACATGCCAAGACACACGAGAGTGTTCTTTCGATCCGAAAAAAGATCAGCTGGTACAATAAGTAGTTTCTTTTAATGTTCAACAAACTACACATGTCCGACACACTTTAGACCAATCTACTGATTATGTGAGTCAATCTTCGGATGAGGAATCACAGGTCTATATGAGGAGGAAGAAGAAGAATGGAGGCCGACGATACATTGGTTACTACTGATAATGACACTCAACTTACCATTTTATTAGCTGACACCTTCCGTAGAACTAGAGGCAGAGGCAAGACAAAATTGGTTTGCTCTCTAGCTACTTGATTCTCCGTATTTTGGCTCTTTTTGGTTTTTTCTTTACGTCTCTCATGTATTATAAATAGATAGATATGTCTATCGACACACCACCCAAACTAAGGCACTTGAGAAAAGGGAGGAAGGGAGAGAGAGAGGCTATGCTTGAGAATAATCTTCTATCATGTCCCCTTAAATTTTGACCCCAACTTATAGATTTGGTGGGTCTTTGAATATTGCACATGAACAAAGGAATATAATAATATAAAATACATAAAAGCATATGCTCAAATGTCGAATAGGCTGATTGCTACTTAGTTTTTATTCATGCTCGAGTAGTTAGGCAAGCTCATAGGTTTTTTGGTTGAGCTGCGAGTTGGCTAGGATCATGGGTAAACTAGCAAATATCACAACCATTCCACCTAATTCTGCTGAGTTGGCTCTTGGATAGATCTAGCCCGAATTTATTCACAGGTTCACCTTGCAGGTTCATGGGTTTTCTTAAGTTGTTTGGTTTTTGGCTACACACCTTGCTATTCATACAACAACAAGAACACTTTATCCCACTAAGTGGCGTCGGCAACCTGATTCCTTTATCTCCATTGCGTCCTATTGAGTGTAATATTTTCATTTAATTCTAATAGATCAAGCTCATTTTATATACAATATGCCCAAATCATTTTAGGTCTACCCTTGTCTTTCTTAAGATCAGTCGAAGCTAAAATCTCTACCCTCCTAACCAGATCATCAGATGGTCGACGTTTAATGTGACCAAATCATCTAAGATAACTCTCTCTAATCTTGTCCGTCACTGGAGCTACGCCATCCCTATCACAAATATATTCATTTCACATTTTGTCTCTAAGTGTCAAGCCACTGATTCATCTAAGCATTCTTAGCTCAACAACACTTAACTTTGTTTTATGCTTCTTTTTTAAAGGCCAACATTTTTGCACCATAGAGCATTGCAGGTCTTACCACTTATAAAATTTTTCTTTCAGTTTTAGCGGTACTTCTCTATCACACAATAGGCTCGAAGCATTCCTCCACTTCAACCAACCAACTTGAAATCTACTAATAACATCCCCATCTATATCACCATTACTTTGACCAATAGATCCAAGATATCTAAAGCATTTACACCTTTTAATGATTTGATCACTCGTAATTATAACTCTGCCACTGGAGTGACTACTATTAAAATTACATTCCATATTCATTTTTAGTTTTACTCAAACAAAGGCCATTAGACACCAATTTAGAACTTCATAATTCAAGTTTTTCCTGAAGTCTTTCTCTAGTTTTACCCACAAGAAGGATATCATCAAAGAAAAACATACACCAATGTACGTCTTCCTGTAAATGTCCAATAAGCACATCCATAACTAAAGCAAAAAGATATGAGCTTAAAGTTGATCCCTGATGTAATCCAACTAAAATAGGAAAATAGATGGTTAATCCTCCTTCTGTTTGAACAAGTAACAACTCTAGTATACATATCTTTAATGACTTGAATGTAAGTCATATCAGCACCTTTCTCTCTCGGACTCTCCAAAGGATTTCTCTTGGAATCTTATCGTAAGCTTTTTCTAAATCAATTATCCTCCTTTCTCTCTGTATTTTTCCAAATCTCCTAAATGTTTCCACACTTCAATTGGGATATCATCAGATCCTATTGATTTTTCACTCTCAGTTCTTTTTAAAGCCGCATAAACTTCTTTTTTACAAATATGACAATAAAAATAAAATATTTTGTTATTATTAACGATATTAAGATCACTAAGGTTGATTGTATTTTTCAGAAATTTCACTGAATAGTTTACCAAAATAGCTCACTTATATATGTTGAACATCTTCTCTAAGAAAATCATTTTTTAATTTTTCATATTTAATACACTTTACTTGAGTTAAATTTTTATTTTTTTTGTCTTTATTTAGCTAGTTTATACATATAATTTTCACCCTCTCTGGTATCTAATAATAAAGACCACTAAAGGTAGAATTTTTAGCGTCATAAAATGTTCTCTTGGATTCCTCACGGGCCACCTTATATTTTTTCCAATTTTCTATGTTTTTATCTTTTAAACCAATTTTTATAACACAATTTCTTATATTGTTTTTCTTTTTTTGCACATTATTATTCGACCACCAACTATTTTTATTTATAAAAAAAATTTCCTTTTGATTCTCTAAGTAATTTTTTTGCCACTTGTTTAATACTGTATTATTTTATCCCACATAAAATTTACTTCTTGATAAACATTCTAAATCTTGAAATCTTAAAGTTTTCTCAAAAAGATAAGTTTATTCATGTATTTTAGATTTCTCCATCTAATTTTATGACAATAATTCATAGTATTATTTATCTTATAACTCTTCATCTTAAAATCTAAAACCAATTTTCAATGTTGAGTACTTACATTCTTACTAGGAATAACCTTACAATCTTTACATTCTCGACGATCTCTTCTTCTCATAAGAAAATAATCAATTTGTGCTTGTTAGATCCATTATTATAAGTAATATTATGCTTATTACCTTTGTTAAATAAAGTATTAGCAATAATAAAATCATACGCTAAACCAAAATTTAATATGATTCTTCCTTATTTATTACTCACTCCAAAACTTTAATCACCGTGAATATTTCTAAAATTTTGTACTACTCCATCCACATGTTAATTTAAATCTCCTTCAATAGAAATACTTTCTTCAAGGGTATCATTTGCATTAATTCTTCTAGGTCATTTATAATTTTTCCCTTAAAATCTATATCTAAACCTACTTGAGGTGCATAAGCAATTATAACATTAAAAATCTTAGTATGAACAACAATCTTAAGGGTTATAATTCTATCACCAATTCTATTAATTTTTACAATATTATCTTTCACAATCTTATCTATAATTACACCATATATCATTTTTAGTGTGACTCTTACCTAAATATCAAAGTTTAAAACCTAAGGTATCAATCTTTTTAGTCTTTTCTCCAACTCATTTTGTTTCTTGAGTATATAAGGTATTTATCTTCATATGAACCATAATATCTACTAATTTCATTAATTTATCTGTGTTAGTACTTATATTTCAAAATCATATCCTAATGTTAGTTTCATGGACTAGCTTTTTAACTACATTCGTTCGTAATATAGGAACCCTTGCTTATTTGACACTACACCTGGGGCGCCGATGTAGCGACCCTTGCACACCTTTCACTATATTCAGGTCATATAGAATGACATTCGTGATTGTTATACCTCAAACTATAAATTGAAGCCCTTTAGTCATTGACTTTTCATATTGTGTAATCCTCTCTCTTATGTTTTTCTGGCATAAGGTTTTTCTTTTCATGTCATTAAAATAGGTGATTGTTATGGGTTTATTTGGGATCACTTTTATTTTTTATATTTTTTTGTTTATGCTTTTATTTTGAGAATATGTTTGTTTCTTGTATTTCTTACATGTTTTTCTTTTTTCAATGTCAAATTAACTTGTGTTTAAAAAAACTCAAAACATCTAGAACTTATTTTGAGTATTTTTAAAAAAAACTAAACATGTTTTATTTCAATTAAAAAATATAAATAAAATAAAATAAAAATTAAAAAATAAGAAATAAAAATTTATAGTGATCCCAGACGTAAAAATCTGTAAGAGGCATTAGCTGCATCCATCGTGATCGACCTAATGCCCGTGAATGAAAACATCCTAATCAGTTTCCACTTTTAACCTTGTTGTTATAGGGTGCGGTTCCATTATGGTCACCCTGATGTCTTTGATAGAATATTTCACCTTACGAGAGGTGGGGTAAGCAAGGCTTCGAAGACCATTAATTTAAGTGAGGATATATTTTCTGGTGAGTATGAAATATGAGCATTCACATTTATGCCCATATTCCTTGTAATGATTAATTGGCTTGGCTTGCAGGGTTTAACTCAACATTGCGTGGAGGAAATGTTGTGCACAAAGAATATATGCAGGTGGGCAAGGGACGTGATGTTGGCATGAATCAAATTTCACTCTTTGAGGCAAAAGTTGCGAATGGTAATGGAGAACAGACACTAAGTCGTGATGTTTATCGTTTGGGACGGAGATTCGATTTTTATAGAATGCTATCTTTCTACTTCACAACCGTTGGCTTCTACTTCAGTAGCATGGTATGTTTAAAGAGATTTACGTACATACCACTCGATTTCTATGTATTTTCATATCTAGCACCTAAACTTCAATTTTTACATACATGCCATGCCACCTTACCTATGCATAAAAAGATGCATTTCACTTTTTAATGTTAATATGGTGGTGTATTTTATGTGATTCGAGAGATTTGGGTGGTATAAATGTAAAAAAGTAAAGTATAGGTGTTGGATATGTAAATACATAGGAATTAGGTGGTCTGGATGTAAATAACCCATCATAATGTTCTCGTGACGTAAATTTTGTGGATAAATTTCATTAGATTAATTGTCATTTTGGATATTAAAGGGCAAGATATTGTTTTGCAATGTTGTCTTAGATGCTTTGCAAAGTTCTTTTTATTTTGTTGAAGAATTGCTTGGGATTTTTTATATGCTTTTGGCTGAGGTCTTGGAGTAATTTATTTAATCAGAGTAAGAGACCTCAAGGCAAATGACCATAATGGTACCACACCACACAGCAACTAGGATGCATGAAGGGCCTGTAGTATGCCTAAGCATGTTCTGAGGCCGTTTGTATGTCATATCTTAGTAGAGCTTATAATTGGCATAATGGAAAATTCAATTTTCAAAAGTTTTTGGTAGCTTTTACCATGATTGCAAGTTTCTATACAAGCATTGCGGCACTTTAATTTAATCTTCAAAGCATTGAATATTTTTAATGTAATAGTTAGGTTGGGGGATTTACATACATATCCCACAGTTGTTATGTATTACATATCTAATTTTTAAACTTTGATATTTATGCAACTCTTTAATGCCTGAACCACATCAAAACATATTAATTAAAAGGTGTATTTCAATATAAAAAAGTAAGATCAGCAGTAATTTTTATGTGATTTAACAATTTGAGTGTTTAATTGTCGAAATTTGGTTGTTAGATATATAAATAGGAAAAAAAAAAGTGTAGCATTTATGTAAATGGTGTTACATAAAAAGATTACAAAATGGTGTCAATATTTTGAGCAAATAGGCTGAATGCCTTTTTCTTTGTTTTCATTTCAATAAGTAATAGTTTGTACAATCTATTTTAGGTACATAATAAAGTGCTCAATCTAATTTAGGTAGCTTAATAATACATATTTCTAATTTAAATATTCAACTAAAAGGAAAGAATCTGTGCAAATATAATATTTCATTCTTTGCAATGCTGCAAAGAAAGAAACTTTTTATTCTGTCTGATTTCATTTAATCCTGATTGATATTCCCTCAAATTGATGCTGGTTGATCAAAAAACATCAATTTGCTGACGAAAAACTGATGATGCTGTCGAAAAAGAATCTTAGTAAATATATCAGTCGTTCGAAGATTAGAAGTGATATGAGGAAGATGTATAACACCATCCTCATAGGCTTCTTGAATGAAATGACAATCCACTTCAATGTGTTTCGTTCGCTCATGAAAGACGGGATTAGCAACAATCTGGATAACACTATTCTTATCTGCATGAACAGAAGTAGACTCAAGCTAAGGAAAACCAATCTCAGCCAGCACACCCCGAAGCCAAATGATCTTTGAACAAGCAGAGGACATGACACGATATTCTGATTTAATAGATGACTTAGACACTCGATCTTGTTTCTTGATCTTCCAAGATATTAAATAATTATCGAGAAACGTGCACCATCTAGTAATAGATCGGCGTGTATCGGAACAACCAGCCCAATCGACATTACTATAGGCTGTTAAGATGATAGAAGACTCCGCAGAAAAGAACAAACCACGATGAGAAGTACCTTTCAAATACCGAACAATACGTCGAACTGCAACTAAATGAAGATGTGTAGATGCTTGCATAAATTGATTAACTTCTTGCACAACAAATGAAATATCAGGACGTGTAATAGTCAAATAATTGAGACTCCCAACAAGTTGTTGATATAGAGATGGGTCTGATAGAAAGTCACCATCGTTCTGTTGATATTTGACATTTACTCGAAGGGAGTATCAGCAGGGCAACCATCTTGAAGACCAACCAAAGCAATGAGTCTCTTAGTATAGTTGTGTTGATGAAGAAAATACCAGCGGGAGAAGAGTGAATCTCAAGTCCTAAGAAATAAGTTAGTGACTCCAAATCTTTCATATGAAAAGAACTCTGAAGACGCTCATGTAGCTGAGACATCAATTGATTGTCAGATCCTGTGATGATAATATCATCAACATAGACTAATAACAAAATAATTCCCTTGTCAGTCTTGCAAAGAAATAATGATGAATCATACTGACTTTGAATGAAAGAGAAGCTAAGAAGAATATTGTGAAACTATTCAAATCAAGCCCGTGGAGCCTGTTTCAAACTGTATATGGATCGTTTGAGCTTACAAACATCATGTGAAGGTGTAGAAAACAAGCTTGGAGGAGTCAAATAGACATCTTTGAGATTCTCATGTTTGAATACATTCTTAACATCCGTCTGCTTTAATAACCAACCTTCAGATACAGCAATAGATAACACCAGTTGAACAGTTGTCATCTTAGCCACAAGTGCAAATGTTTCTTCATAATCAATCTCGTACTCCTGTAGATTGCCAAGAGCTATCAATCTTGTCTTATATCTGTCAAGAGAACCATCAGATTGGAGTTTAAAAGAGTAAACTCATTTGCAACCAATGCGTTTAACACCTGTAAGGCATGAAACAATATCCCAAGTGTGATTATCTTGAAGTGCCTGTAGTTCCTCTTGCATGGCTTTGATCCAGCAAGTCTGTTTAGCAGCCTGAAAGTAAGAGGTAAGAACAGTAGTGTTAGTTAAAATTGCAAAATACCCATATCTGTTTGGAGGAAGGATGCGTCGAGTTGATCATCGAAGACTTATTGGAGCAATTTTTGGATCAGGGTCGGGGAGGATTGAAGGTGAAGGGGGCAAGCGTCGTGTGCAGACAATGTCCGGCTTGAACCATTTATCAGAAGAAGAATTATCAAATTGTGAAAGTATAATTGTACCTGGTATAGACACATGATGCTTAAAGTAATATTCATGTTTAAAGAAAATTACATTTCGAAAAATATGTCATCGACTATTAATCGAATCATAACACACAAAACCTTTATGATTATGACTGTATCTCATAAATTCACATTGTACTGACTGAGCTGCCAACTTATGACGTTCATGAGTAGGTAGATGAACAAAGCAAACACATCCAAAAGTATGTAGCATATGATAGGAAGAATCATACTTCAATTGTTGAGATCGTAAACGATTAATGAGATAAACTGCAATAGATAATGCTTCAGTCCAAAATTTTGTTGGAACAGTCAATCAGTAATGTGCACACTGTATCTAATAGATATCTATTTTTTCGTTCAACAACTCCATTTTGCTGCGGTCTATAGGGACATGAACGTTGTGAAACAATATTTTTGTTATGAAAAAATGCTTGAAACTTATGAGACATGTATTCACCACCATTATCTGACCGTAAGGTTTTATTGCTAGCGGAGAACTGAGTTTCAATATATGCTATAAGTGTTTGAAATACAATAAATACTTCTGTTTTGGAACGTAAAAAATAGATCCAAGTAAATCGACTGTAGTCACTGTAATCATCAATAAATGTTACAAACTATTTATATTAAGCATGTGAAATAACTGGTGTAATTCCTCAAACATCACAATGAATAATGTCAAAGCATTTATTGACACGACTGCCTAAAATAGGAAAATGTAAGGTTTTATTTTTTTTCAAGTTTACAAACAGAACATTCAACTACTAAACTCTTATCTGTAGAATAAAAAACACAACTTTTAAGCAAATGTTTCAACACCATATCATTTGGATGGCCTAGTCTTTTATGTCAGATGCTCGTCTTGTTCTCAACAACTGAAGAAGCTAATGATATATTCTGAGGGACAGTAAATTGTAATGGAAACAACCTGCTCACTTTAAGCCCCTTCTCTATCAACTTCCTCAACATCTGATTCTGCATAATACAACCATCACGAGAAAATGTACGTCACAATTATTATCCACAATTTGACCAATAGAGAGTGAGTTAGTAGATAATTTAGGAGAAACCAAGATATGTCTGAAGGAGTTAATATCACTATTTGTCGTAATTGAAATGTTATTTTCATCAACAACCTGAATATATTGAGTACCAGTGTACGACCGTTGGTTATCCAATAAATCAGTTGTATCAGTGATATGATTTGTGGAGCCTAAATCAACAAACCAAGAAGAAGGAACAGAAGTAATAATTTTACCTTTTCCTTGAAGGCCAAGAACAGAAAAGGCAGAGAGAATCATCTGTTGAATCATTTCTGATGTGACAGCTGATTGATTATTGCCTGCAACTGTGAATGTCGAGCTAGAATTGTGAGTGTCGGATACCGTGGAATGAAGTTATTGTTTGTGGTTTTGGGGCGTGTAGGCTACTCCGTAAGAATATGTCCCTTTTGCTTGCAATAAGTACAGACCTTATTTTGACAATTCCGTGCAATATGACCAAATTTCTTGTAGCTATAGCACTGCACCGGGCCCTTCCCTTTGATCTTAGCAGCATATGCCATATTAATTATTTATGATGATCCACCTGTTGTACTGATAGCAACTTATGTCGCCAATCTTTGTTCTTCGCATAGTAATGCACTAAAACAAACATCCAAACAAAGAACCAGATCACTATTCAGCAACCCAACTCGAGCAGTTTCAAATTCAGGTCTGAGTTTCATTAAAAACTAATCACGACGATTTTCTTCATGAATAGCTTGAAGACTAGCTAAGTTTCCTTAGACGCCTTAGCAGAGATAATGCCAGTATATTCGCTCCATAAATTTAGAAAGTCAGAATAATATTGTTCAATTGAAATATTACTCTGACTATAATTACTCATGTTAAGTTTCAATTGAGAGCGTTTCATAGAATTATCTTGATTGCAAACACGCTTCAAGTATTCACATTTTTCTGTAGATGTGTCAAAGGATCGCAAATAATTTACCATATGTAGATCCCAAAACCCAGGAAATAATTTGAGCATCCTTTGCTTTCCATTGACCAAGGTCTTTCGCCTCAGTAGGTGCTGGAGAAATATAACCCCAAAACTCCTTCCTTTTAAGAACATCCTGAGCTGAAATTCCCATGAGACATAATTATTTCCTGTAAATCTTATAGCTGATTTCAGAAGTCATTCTAAATAGAATTGTCGTTCATAAATTGATTACGAAGTTCGTTGATCGAAATCAACCAAAAAATCAAAGAAAGCCAAGATATAAAAAAAAATCTAAATCGTTGATCTAAATCAACCTAAGATATTAAAAAGAAATCGTGCACTGCCTTAAATTTAGAGCGGAGTCCGAAGCCAAAGCCGAAGCCTACGATCCTTGAGTGCGACGATCTAGGAAGTATATCGACGCTGAAATACGCAGACTATAGCGAAGCCGAAGATACAAAACAGATGAAGTGGACGAAGTGAATGAAGTGGATGAGCGGTCAAGACAGACGGTTGCGGTATCAAGACGACGATGAAATAAGTGGGCGAAGTGAATATTTGCGGCAAAAATGGCAAATCGCTGCTGGTAGGAAGAGGAAGTTGTTGCGGTATCGAGAACGGTTACACGGAAACTGTTCGACGAGGAACGATCGTGAGCCGCGGGCTTCTACGAGGGAATTTCGTTGGAACGGACAAAGAGATCGTGCGGAGCAGTAGACGAAGAGATTGTAGGAGTCTGCCTGATTTCATAGGAGCGGACGAATCAGTCAAGCGAAGAGGGCGAAGCCGTCAAGCGGGAGCAGAAGACGCGGTTAGGGCAGTCGAAGAAGAAAACGATTGCAACTCCTGTATTCAGATCCTAAATATTCGACGTGGCTCTAATACAATTCCAATATTTTGAGCAAATAGGTTGAATGTCTTTTTCTTTGCTTTCATTCTAATAAATAATAGTTTGTACAATCTATTTTAGGTACATAATAAAGTGCTCAATTTATTTTAGGTAGCTTAATAATGCATATTCCTAATTTAAATATTCATCTAAAAGGGCATAATTTGTGCAAATATAATATTTCCTTCTTTGCAGTGCTGCAAAGAACGAAAATTTTTTGTTCTTTCTGATTTCATTTACTCCTGATTGATAAATGGAGTTGGATTATGCTTTCCATATTGAAGTGAAAGTGATGCGGACATGATCTCCTGCATCCATTCTAGACGGATGCATAACTCACTAAACCCTTATGACTTCCTTTCCGTATGTAGGACAAGTATTACATTAATTTTCTTGAGACTTATATATGTATTTGTCTTTAGACTGGCTTGGGCAACTTTTGATTTTGGTTTATGTTAGTTGTATAGTTTGGTCAAAAACTAGTGCTCTATATGCAGCACTATTAGCGCAGCCAGCTGATGCGTCTAAATGTATTATATATTGCAGTTGATGTGTGCGGAGCCTTAAATTAAAAGCTCAACACAAATAATCAGCATGATAAAAATAATGTTTCATGTCACTTTTCCATTAAATTTTTCCGTTAAAAGCGAAGCTTTTTAACAATTTGTTCTCTGATTTTTCAGGTGACTGTACTTACTGTATACGTGTTCTTGTATGGAAGATTATATCTGGTAATGAGTGGCTTAGAGAAGTCAATTCTAGAGAATCCTACTATTGTGCAGAACATCAAAGCTCTTGAAAGTGCTCTTGCTTCTCAGTCTGTTTTTCAGCTCGGTCTGTTACTGGTTCTGCCTATGGTAATGGAAGTTGGCTTAGAGAAAGGATTTCGCACAGCAATCGGTGAATTTATCATAATGCAACTGCAGCTCGCTTCAGTCTTCTTCACATTCCAACTTGGTACTAAAGCCCACTACTACGGGAGAACTATATTACACGGCGGCGCCAAATATCGAGCAACCGGCCGTGGATTTGTCGTATTTCATGCGAAGTTTGCTGAAAACTATCGTCTGTACTCTCGAAGTCACTTTGTGAAGGGTTTAGAGCTGATGATGTTGCTAGTCGTGTACAAAGTCTATGGACAGACATACCGTAGCTCTAACATATACCTTTTCGTTACATTTTCAATGTGGTTTTTGGTTTCTTCATGGTTATTCGCACCTTTCATCTTCAATCCTTCGGTATTTGAGTGGGAGAAGACTGTAAACGACTGGACTGACTGGAAGAAATGGATGGGAAATCGTGGGGGGATTGGGATACCGGAAGATCGGAGCTGGGAATCTTGGTGGGAGAACGAACAAGAACACCTTAAATATACGAGTATCCGCGGAAGAATTCTGGAAATCGTTCTTGCTCTGCGCTTTTTAATCTATCAATATGGCATTGTCTACCATCTTGATATAGCCCATCACAGTAGAAGCATTTTGGTATGATTCTATTTTGGAAGATTTTCATACATACCACTTAATTCTTATGTATTTACATATCTAACACCTAAGCTTCAATTTTACATTGATGCCCACCTTACCAAGGCATGAAAGTGCATCCCTTTTTTAGAAGTTAAAATGGTGGTATTTTTTATGGGATATGAAAGATTTGGCTGGTATAAATGTAAAAGGTAAAATTTAGGTGTTAGATATGTATATAAATAAGAATTGGGTGGTATGTATGTAATTTCCCCTCTTTTAAGTAGGGCATTATTGGCAATTTTCTATTGACTATCTTATTCCTGATTAATGCTTTAATGATAACGCAGGTATATGCGCTCTCCTGGTTGGTTATGTTGACTGTTCTGTTAGTTTTGAAGGTTTGTTTTCTAAGCACTAAATGAGTTATTCGCTATTTTGTAGTTCAAGTAGACAAATCACTTTACCTCAGTTGCCCACAGATGTACAATAGTGTCATTTGAAAATCAGATCCAATATATCTGTAAAAGAAGTTGAGATACAAGAATTGGAAAGGCTTGGAACATACAAGATGAAATGAACTACGTGATTTGAATGTAAACGTGTGAACGATTCAAGTCAATATTGAGCTATCATCGGCTTGAGCTTGAGCTTGATTAATTAATCGAAGTTTGAGCTTGAGCCCGTGCTGAAGTCTACGAGTTCGAGCCAGTTCGTTTATTATGAAAGAGAGAAAATAATATTAATTGAAGCTATTGTTATAATAAAATGGCCTATTGTTATAATAAAATGAAAAATAAGCAATTAAGAGAGAAATAATAAGTAACGACATAATTTAAAATATAAAATATCATTTTTAAGCATTTTTAGNAATATATCTGTAAAAGAAGTTGAGATACAAGAATTGGAAAGGCTTGGAACATACAAGATGAAATGAACTACGCGATTTGAATGTAAATGTGTGAACGATTCAAGTCAATATTGAGCTATCCTCGGCTTGAGCTTGAGCTCGAGCTTAATTAATTAATCGAAGTTTGAGCTTGAGCCCGTGCTGAAGTCTACGAGTTCGAGCCAGTTCGTTTATTATGAAAGAGAGAAAATAATATTAATTCAAGCTATTGTTATAATAAAATGGCTTATTGTTATAATAAAATGAAAAATAAGCAATTAAGAGATAAATAATAAATAAGGACATAATTTAAAATATAAAATATCATTTTTAAGCATTTTTAATAATTTAAAGATAAAATTTTGAATTTTTTTATATTAATAAGTTTTTGAACAAGCCCGTACACGAGCTAATGAGCTGAGTTGGGGCTAGCTTCAGCTTGGCTTGCTAGCTTATCAAACTCAGTTTTCACGAGCCACCTATCGAACCAAGCCCAATCCAAAGTGGGCTTTGGCTCAGTTACACCCCTAAATATCATACTTCATACCCTATTTGCTCGGATATTAGATCACCCCTTTCGTATGCTTGTGTTTTTTCAGATGGTTTCCATGGGGAGGAGGAGATTTGGCACCGACTTTCAGCTCATGTTCCGAATTCTTAAGGGCCTACTTTTCCTTGGTTTTGTGTCTGTGATGACTGTCCTATTTGTGGTTTGTGGCCTCACCATAGCTGATGTTTTCGCCAGCATACTGGGGTTCATGCCGACCGGCTGGTCCATTATTCTGGTAAGTTTCACCATTGAAGCTTGCTCTCCACTAATGGGTGAGAGCCATCCAATTATGAGCCGATCCAATGCCAACTTGAAGTCAAATCAAACCTGCACAAGCCGGCTCGAAATTGACTCATGTATCAAACTGATTTGATAATGAGTCAGCCTGGATTGAATCAGATTGATTTGTTGATGGCTTGAAATCATTTATTTTCCCCACTTTTAAATTTTAAAATATATAATATACATATAATTATATTCATAATATCCTCTGTCTTATACAAACAGATACGCATATATTAAATTTAAGAGTAAAGTGTCAAAATAGTCCCATGCATGTTCATGTGGGATCATTTTAGTACCAGAATCTATTGAAGTGTTAAGGTATTCCCTTCTCTTTTAATGGGGGCATGTGCACTTTTTCGACCCATATTAAATGTCCGGGAGCTAAATTAACACTTTATAAACTCTGGGGCTAGAATGAACGTCATGCAAAGGGTCAGAGGATTATTTTGAAAATTTTCTTCTAAATTTTAAAAATATAAACATTATTCAGATTTCATGCCAGCTCGAAGATTAAACCGAGTCACAACTGTCTTGTGATAGCTTGTTTGACTCAATCCAGGCTCAAAATAATTCCATGTTTGAGCGACCTTCATCAATTTCTAAGCTAAATGTTGTACTAGGACATGTAAAAAGCATAATCTCNCCAGGCTCAAAATAATTCCATGTTTGAGCGACCTTCATCAATTTCTAAGCTAAATGTTGTACTAGGACATGTTAAAAGCATAATCTTNCGGCTCGAAATTGACTCATGTATCAAACTGATTTGATAATGAGTCAGCCTGGATTGAATCAGATTGATTTGTCGATGGCTTGAAATCATTTATTTTCCCCACTTTAAAATTTTTAAAATATATAATATACATATAATTATATTCGTAATATCCTCTGTCTCATACAAACAGATATGCATATATTAAAGTTAAGAGTAAAGTGTCAAAATAGTTCCATGCATGTTCATGTGGGATCATTTTAGTACCAGGACCTATTGAAGTGTTAAGGTATTCCCGTCTCTTTTAATGGGGCATGTGCACTTTTACGACCCATATTAAATGTCCGGGAGCTAAATTAACACTTTATAAACTCGGGCTAGAATGAACGTCATGCAAAGGGTCAGAGGATTATTTTGAAAATTTTCTTCTAAATTTTAAAAATATAAACATCATTCAAATTTCAGGCCAGCTCGAAGATTAAACTGAGTCACAACTGTCTTGTGATAGCTTGTTTGACTCAATCCAGGCTCAAAATAATTCAATGTTTGAGCGACCTTCATCAATTTCTAAGCTAAATGTTGTACTAGGACATGTAAAAAGCATAATCTTACCATTTCTTTTTTGAGGCATTTACCACCCAATTTTTATATATTTACATATCTAATATCAAAATTTTACTTATTACATCTATATCACCCATCACTATTTTGACCTTTAAAAAGTGAAATACACCTTTTCATAAGGCAGCACATATGTGAAAATTGAAAAGCAGGTGTTAGATATGTAAATACGTAGGAATTGAGTGGTATGTCTGTAAATCTTCTTTCTTTTTTATCTTTTTTTTGGTTTTATTCAAAGATTGGTCAAGCAACGAGGCCGTTGATGAAGAAGCTAGGATTCTGGGACTCCATCAAAGAGCTGGGAAGGGCATATGAATACATTATGGGACTCATCATACTAATACCAGTTGCTGTTCTCTCTTGGTTTCCATTCGTCTCAGAATTTCAGACTCGCTTACTCTTCAATCAGGCTTTCAGCAGAGGACTGCAAATCTCCAGAATTCTTGCAGGGCGGAAAGACAGCAATGCAATTACCAGCTGAGTTTTACTTTTCTTGGAATTTTATTATATTTTTTTTCTTTCATCCATTTCATTTCTAGTTCTTAAAATATATTGCTGATAAAAAATAGCAAACACTAAATGTAATTCTTGTGGTGGGAATTGTATTCGTATGTTGATGATTATTTGATTAGCACAGCTAAAAGAATACATGTAAACGTAAAGTATTTTTATGAATATGTTGGATAATGAAGCAATATATTTATATATGTATATATATATCACTTGATTCTTATGTCTTTACATATCTAACACCTATATTTTAATTTCTACCTATGTACCTTTTTCATGCCTGAAAATGTGTATTTCACTTCTAAATGTTAAAGTTGTGATATAAAAGATTTTAGTGGTAAAAAGTAAAGCTTATTTGTAAATATATAGGAATTGGGTGGTTTGTATGCAAATGCCCCCAAAAGAAGGTTCTTATAACAGAAGAAGGTACTCATCTCTGAATATATGCAGTCTCCAGCTGATTATAATTGGTCGTATTTCTCCAAAATTCTTTCTCAGCAAATCTCTCATCTCCTTAAGCTTGTATACAACAAACTCGAGTATATGCGAATTATTAATATGTACTTATGTATTTTTTATTTAAATTAAGGAAGATTTACATACATACCATATGACCGCTCAATTACTATGTATTTATATATCTAATACCTACATTTCACTTTTACATAAATGCCACATTACTTATGCATAAAAGGATATATTAAGCTTTTTAAAAGTTAAAATTGTGTTATTTTCTTATGTGATATGAAAGATTAGATATGTAAATACATAGTGGTTGGGTGGTATGTCTGTAACTTCCCCTTTAATTTAACCATAAATATATCTTTAGGTATATATGTATAATACTTTGTTAAGTATTAAACAGAAAAATAATTCTGATGTACCTAACTAGATTCATGATATTTTATTCAATAAAAAGTTATATCGTAATTACCCGATAAATAGTTAACTAAAAATGATTTATATGTACTATTTAGCTCATTTCACATAAACTCTCTGAAATACTAGCTAGACGCTTGTTTTATTGAGTTACACTATTTAGATCATTGATAGTTGTTTAATTTGAACATAATATATGCGAAATACTGAGCCAAGCATTTAGCAAAAAAAAATTAAAAAAATAACATATATATAACTCCCAATTCTTATGAATTTACCAATCTCAAACTTAAACTTTCATTTTTACACACATAGCAATTTACATGATGAAAAGATGGATTCGACTATTACAAGGTGATAATATGCTACTTTTCATATTATATTTGTAATTATGAAAATTTTGGTGGAGGAAAATATGAAACTTTAGCGTGTATGTATATAAAAGCCGCAAAAATTAATAATAAAAAAGGAAGTTAAGCACTTGGCAACCAATTGAAATATTATTAGGTAAATAAAAAAATTTATTTGTTTTATATAAAAAATATATAAATTATAAAACATATTTGTGGAGTACTTTGCCAAGCACATAACAGATCGTATGCATATAACATTTTTTAAAGAACTTGATACATCATCAATAAAATTTTTTATTTAACACAAATCTTAAGGAAATTAGTATAGACAAAAATATTTTCTTAGCAAGAAACATCATACTTCAATTAAAAATCATTTAGATTTTTTATTTTAACAAACTTATAATCAAATTGACTCTTTCGATGCGACAGACACCGACACCAAAATTGGTCTAATTCAGGACAAATCAAGCATTGATCAAGTATTTAACAATTTTGACAAAATTTTAGTGCCCAATTAGAAAGTCCAACAGATTCCAAATATGAAAAAATTTGTAATCAAATCTAGCACCTATACGAGAAGAGTCCAAAGGGACCAAAATCACTTAATAACGTTGTCATTATAACAATCAATGGTCTAAGAACATTGTTCAACTAAGGGAATATCTCTGGAGTATTCAATGGAGTGGTCCAAACTCCTTTTTTGCAAGGAGATCACTGTCATACTATAAATTAAGCCATGAACCGGATGAAGAGCTGAACCTGGAACTCGTTTGGGAAGAATAAGTTGAATTCCAATGTTGTTCTGGATTAAAAACCAGGTGAACACCATCCGATCCTGTAGCCTCCAACCACCTTCAACCACTACTGCTCAGCTGTTGTCGATTGTCGTCGGCCGTCCCGACTCATTGCAACAAAACCTCTTACTGAATCAAGATGTACATTGAGGAATTCTGGCGCACATTGCAGATTAACAAAGCACCCAACTAAGCAGCGAATTGTCTTGAATGTTTTGTAAAGTCCCACCCCAACGACTATATCCTGAAGTTCCAGTAACTATTTCTGACTGAAATCACTCCCAACCATTGTGCAATGAACATTCTACTTCAAGAAACTGTGTATTCCTTTCCCACTTGTTAAACATAGACCCGTACTTGTAATCACTAACTCATAGTGGGTCGTTTCAGTCGAACTATGCCCCGAGATATTTTCATCTTTGGTTTTCCACATAAAAAATTTCGGTGACTACTTATTCTATGATATGCATGTATGCTAGAGTTTTTTGTGAAACTAAGATGCTAAATAATTTTGATATTACCACAAATCTCTTGGAACACATCAATTTGACATCGTATGTGGGAAAAATAATACCACCATTAAAGGACTTGCGAAACTTGTTGAATAGCCACTTGCAACACTCAGAAAAATGGTCAAAACTTGTGAATGGCCACCAAACATAATACTTACAATAATGAAGCATCCTGCTAAACACTCACCATTTTAGAGGACAGTCATGGAGTGAAAGATGCCAAGCTTTCACCTCTCCCCACCCTAGAAGATGTTATTCATCTAACAAAGGTGCCTCAATCTCCTCTTTAAGGAATCAAATGTGTAGGATGGAGGAGTCTGAGCATGAGATCATTTAGCTCGTACATAGGAATCATACCCAATGAACATAGCATAAAGGAGAGATTTAGAGAGAGAGACAGTAATGAATAGTGATGTATAGTGTCCTCTTCATAAAATACTTTCTTTATTTATACGAGAGATAATACAATGATGATATTACATATTGGCTCCAGTTTCAAGTGGTCGTACTAGGATAATTTTTTGGTATTTTATAAGTTTGGGCTTATTATCTGGTTGTCTTCTGACTCAACTAGCTAATCATAGTTGACTTTAGTTTGATAGGGGCAGTTCGATTGATTGAGCTTGATTAATAGTTTGGTCGGCTAATCTAGCCTAGTTGATTATATTCGATCTCTGATGAGGAGTCTTTGGAGCCTCCATGGAATGGTCAAAGGTATTTCACTAAATTGGATCTTTCTTCAGCTAAACTCTGCTTGGGGGAGTAAGTTATCACATTGAGTCAGTTTTCCTGTAGTAGTTGGCTCGAATGCTCTTTCGTCTTGATTTTGATTAGATGGCTCGTGATTGGATCATTTGATCATCTTCTTGTCCGCCTCATGGCTCAAAAGGTTTTGGCTTAGTTGGCTTTGCTCATTCTGTCAAGAGAGCCCCACGATCTCCTGAAGTGGGCCATACTTCATCGTTCCTTCCTACACTGTTAGATCTTAAGATTAGTGCATACATCTTTTTGAAGTACTTATTTTAATTTTCTTGATTCTCTTACTTCTTGAAAGTGATATTGCAATAAAAATAGGAGAATTTAATGCAAAGTAGATCATATTCAATTTTTATTAATAATTTAATTATTAAACTCTATTGATTTTGGTGTCATTGATTCTTATAAATAAAACATGATGAGACTCCTTCCCATTCCTAATTTGCCTCATGCTTCCCCTTATTTGAATTGGACTTCTTTTGTATCTGATCCATTGGGATGGATAACATGCCAAATTTTCATGTTGATGCTCTTACCAAAGACCTAATTCGATTCTTGATACTATGTGGAGGAACATTTAGCCGATTGACTCGATCCTTGAACAGTTCACCCAACCTTCCATTGTGGCACAAGACACTCTTGTAGACCAGATCACTCAAATGTCATATGGTTTTCTCCCATCACTTTCTATAGTACTCTCTGGTGAGGGTGCCACATCAATTATGGCATCTGAGTAGAATCAACTGCTGAGTGTGGGTGGCTTTTATTGTATATGTGGGATTTGATTTTTTTTATGTCTTTTTTAATTTTACAATGTATTTTGGTGCATATAACTCAAATTAGATAAACCTAGGTGTGATTTATCTATGATAAACCTAGATGTGATTCATCAATGACAAACCTAGATGAGAATCTAGTCGGAGTGTGATACACCTAAAATATATAGTGTTTTTAGATGCATTTTTGTACCTATTTTTGAAATATTGCACTTTAATGGAAGGCATTTGTGTATTTTTCTTTCAAATACAAGTAAAAATGTGAAAAATGCTTGAAAGAGTGAAAAAAGATCAAATTTGGAGCAAATAAATGAAAATTGGGCAAAATAATTTTGGCGCCTAAGCGCTAGATCCACGCTTAAGTGCCGATTAAACAGAGAAAGCCGCGCCTAAGCACTAGAGGCCCCGCGCTTATGCGCCAGTGGCAGTTATTGGATGAGTAAATTCGGTTTTTGTAAATTTTGAAAAGGTTTTTGAGACACTCATTGGCTTAATAGGTGGTTACAACCACCATGGATGAAAATTATTACGAAAGGAGGCATCCCTTAGAGAAATACATCATATCAAAACATATTTTGAAGAGATACCAAGATACCTTTTGGAGATTTATAAAAGAATGAAGATTGAGTCTTTGAAAGTGTGCTTAAAAAGAGAAAGTTTGAAAAGTTCTTGAATTGGGTAGTTAGTTCGGAGAGATTTTCAGGCATTATATATTTATTTTATCCTTTTTATTTTAAGTTTTATATTGAGAGTGTTTTAAAAGAAAAGAGATTCAAAGGAACTTCAAGAGTTTGGTGGAGGACTTAAGATAAGTTTTTATCTTATGTTACTTTTGGTTTTAATTGAGACATGTTGTTGGTTTGACAATGATTTCTTCTTTTAAACTAAAATATGGTTTTGTTTTCTCCATGGATTCCGAGTAGTTTTCTTTATCTTTTTTCTTAAAATGATAAGTAATTAAGTGTTGGATGGAAGTTATGGAGAGTATTGATTTTTAATGTTGGAAGAAGTTGTGATGATTTAAATCCATATTAAAAGTGTTGGATGAAAGTTATGGAGAGTATTGATCTTTAATGTTAGAAGAAGTTGTGATAATTTAAATCCATGTTTCATTTACTTCTTGATTTGGCCAATCCATATGTTAAAATTTGTTGTGAGAACATGTAAGAATCAGATCATTTACTTCTTGATTTGACCAATCCAGATGTTAAAATTTGTTGTGAGAACATGTAAGAACTGAGCCGACCATTTACTTCTTGATTTGGTCTATCCAGATGTTAAAATTTGTTGTGAGAACATGTAAGAACCAGACATTTACTTCTTGATTTGACAATGTTGGAAGAAGTTGTGATGATTTAAATCCATGCACTTCATTTGCTTCTTGATTTGGTCATTCCTAAATGTTAAAATTTGTTGTGAGAACATGTAAGAACCGGGCTGGTATTGTCTTTCGGGGCCAATCCAGATGTTAAAATTTGTTGTGAGAACATGTAAGAACCGGGCTGGTATTGTCTCAATCAATAATTGTGGAAGTTGTGGAGAGTATTGATCTTTAATGTTCGAAGAAGTTGTGATGATTTAAATCCATGCACTTCATTTACTTCTTGGTTTGACAATGTTGGAAGAAGTTGTGATGATTTAAATCCATGCACTTCATTTGCTTCTTGATTTGGTCATTCCAGATGTTAAAATTTGTTGTGAGAACATGTAAGAACCGGGCTGGTATTGTTTTACTTCTTGATTTGGCCAATCCAGATGTTAAAATTTGTTGTGAGAACATGTAAGAACCAGACTGGTATTGTCTCAGTCAACAACTGATTTGGCCAATCCAGATGTTAAAATTTGTTGTGAGAACATGTAAGAACCGGGCTGGTATTTTTTGGCCAATCCTAAATGTTAAAATTTGTTGTGAGAACATGTAAGAACCGGGCTGGTATTGTCTTAGTCAACAATTAATGTTAAAATTTGCTTAGAGAACATAAAAAATTCATTTACTTCTTGATTTGGCCAATCCAGATGTTAAAACTGTTGTGATGATTTAAATCCATGCACTTCATTTACTTCTTGATTTGGCCAATCCAAATGCTAAAATTTTTGTGAGAACATGTAAGAATCTCTTCATTTACTTCTTGATTTGGCCAATCCAGATGTTAACATTTGTTGTGAGAACATGTAAGAACTGGATGGTGATTTGGCCAATCCAGATGTTAAAATTTGTTGTGAGAACATGTAAGAACTGGGATGACTTCTTGATTTGGCCAATCCAGATGTTAAAATTTATTGTGAGAACATGTAAGAACCGGGCTTACTTCTTGATTTGGCCAATCCAGATGTTAAAATTTGTTGTGAGGACATGTAAGAACCGGGATTACTTCTTTATTTGGCCAATCCAGATGTTAAAATTTGTTGTGAGAACATGTAAGAATCGGGCTGGTATTCTGATTTGGCCAATCGAGATGTTAAAATTTGTTGTGAGAACATGTAAGAACCGGCCTGGTATTGTGTCAGTCAACAATTGGAAAGAATCACATGAGGTTGTATGAATGAGAATGTAGTTCATATGATTCAGTGCAAATAAATAGAAAAATATTCATTTAAGGGTGTAGAGTTAGAGGACTTTAAAACAATGGGTTAAAGCCTCCAACTTGGTTTATTGTTTTAGGTTTTGATACAAGAATGTTAGCCCCCAAGTGGAGGGAATTGAGGGAACTCTAGAGTGAGAGCTCGTATCTTCCATGCCTAGCAGGTCTTCAGAACTATTCAAACTTTAAATTCTCCAATGTTCTTTATAGCATCTCTAGTAAAGGTAAATAATATTATTGCTCTTATTTGGCACAACACAATTTGAATACTTCCACAACGTAATTCCTATTACTTATTACTAATTCATGATAAGAAAAAAGATATTTTCATACTTAGTGCTTTTCTGCTACAAATACTCTAGTTATCTTTTTAAATTGTTATTGTTCCATCAAAATATTGAAAATACCAAAAATATTTAAATTTTCATTACTATAAAAATCATCTTTAGTTTAAATTATTGTCTTTTTAAAAATAAAAAGTTTGTAATTCAATAGTGCATATTGCATATTCTCCCTATGGGTTCGATATTCATATCTTAATCAAAAAGTTCTATATTACTTGATAACAATATGTATACTTGTCTAGTATCCCAATATATATATATATATATATATATATATATATATATATATAGATATATATATATATATAT
>JXCR01148220.1:19051-30274 GCA_002079205.1 Phalaenopsis hybrid cultivar | reverse complement strand
TATATATATATATTAAAAGTTAAATTCTTATTTTTCTTCAAGATCAAGTTTTTGGTTTTGTTGCAAAATAAAGAAATATAAGTGAAAAATATAATCTAAATTATTGTTGTAATGTGCATATAAGCAGTATGTGGGATCAAGTTTTTGGCGCCATTGCCGAGGAAAATTTGATTTTAAAAAGTAAAATTCTATTTTTAGAAAGTGTTATTTAAACTTTAAAAGTTATTGTATCTTATTTTGAGTGTGTTTATTTTTATTTTTATTTTATTATATGTTAGTGTATGCATAGTTCAGGTTTTGAAGAACTAGTGCCCTACGATTCTGAATTAGAAAGAACTGTTAGAAAAATCAGAAAAACTCAAAAAAATTAAAAATTTTGAAAAATCCAAAAAAATTACAGAAATGGCAAACTAAAACGATCAAAATACCGAAATTTATCAAGAGTTTAGACCTTTAAGAGATTATGTCAACCATACTGTAGATGAACTTCATTGTAGTATTCAAAAACCCACTGTAGTGGCTAATTAATTTGAGATTAAACCTGCTATTATCCAAATGGTTCTAATAATCAGTTTGGGGGATCATAAACTGAAGATCCAAATTTACATCTTGCCAATTTTTCAGAATTGTGCGCACATGTAAATACAATGGTGTATCAGATGATGTCATAAAACTTAAGTTATTTCCTTTCTCACTGAGGGATAAAGCTAAGATGTGGTTGAATTCGTTAGCACCTGGATCTATCAGAACTTGGGGTGATTTAATACAAAAATTTCTTGCTAAATATTTTTCATCATAAAAAACTGTGAAGCTTAGAAATGATATTACAAATTTTAATCAGTTTGAAGGGGAATCTATTTATTAAGCATGAGAATAATTTAAAGAACTCTTAAGAAAGTGTCCACACCATGCTATACCAGATTGGTTAATAATGTAAACTTTTTATAATGGATTAGTTGGATCTCTTAGATAATTATCGATGTCGATATTGGTGGTTCATTGATGTCAAAATCATTTCATGACGCTTATGCTTTAATTGAAGAAATCGCTACCAATAATTTTCAATGGCCTTTTGAGAGGGTGAACCCTAAGAAAGTAGCCAATATTCATGAAACTGATGCATTTACCATGTTAGCAAATCAAGTTACTACAATTTCAAGGAAGTTAGATCAATTTGGAATGAATTTTTCTCAACCAATTTTCATGATTGAAGAGAATTCATTAGGTAAAATGGTAGATTCTCAAGAATCATTAGAAACTTCGAATGCCATAAATAATAAGAAGAATTACCCATATTCAAATTATTATGACTCAGGTTGGAAGAACCATCCCAACTTTAACTGGAATAACAATTCGGGTGGTAATAATCAGCAATGGGGGAAAAACCAAGGAAATCCATTGGGAAATTGGAACAACCAAGAGAATAATAATTATAGATCTACTTATCCTTCAGGTTTTAACAGTAATACACAATTTAAGGAGAAGAAGTTGTCTATAAAAGAAGTGGTGTTACAAATGAGAAATCAATTACAAAGTCAATGAGTTTTAATTAGAAATATAAAGAATCAACTTGGGCAAATCACAAATTCATTAAGTAATAGATCCCAATGAACACTTCCTAGTAATACTAAATCAAATCCAAAAGACCAGAATAAAGATTAAGTAAAAGTCGTTCAACTTAGAGAGTTGGAAGGTAGGGTTCAAAAAGAAATTGAAGTAAGGAGAGAAGAAATTGAAGAATCAAAAGAGGTTGCTCCAAAAGATTCTGAGAGACCTATTTCTCCACTAAAAATTTATTTGAAAAAGCTACCACCTCCATTTCCTCAGAGACTTTGTCAGCAGAAGTTGGATAAACAGTTTTCAAAATTTCTGAAAATATTTAAGAAGCTTACAATCAATATTCCATTTGCTGAAGCCTTAGAACAAAAGCCAAGCTATGTAAAGTTTATGAAGGATATTATCAACAGGAAAAAGAAGTTTAAAGATAATGACACTATTGCACTTAGTGAAGAGTGTAGTGTGATAATTCAAAAGAAGCTTCCTGAAAAGCTTAAAGATCCTGACAGCTTCATAATTCCATGTGCATAGGAGACAAATTTTATGGGAAAGCTTTATGTGATTTAGGTGCAAGCATTAACCTTATGCTTTTATTAATATTTAAAAGATTAGGATTATAAGAAATAACCCCTACTACTGTAACTCTGTAGTTAGCCGATTATTCGATAACATATCCTAAATGAGTTATAGAAGATGTCCTAGTGAAAGTGGATCAATTTATCTTTCCTGTTGATTTCATAGTGCTAGATATGGAAGAAGATAAAGAGATACCTATCTTTTTGGGGAGACCTTTCCTGGCTACAGGAAGAGCAATGATAGATGTGTAGAAAGGGGAATTAACAATGCATGTTAATGATCAAACTATACCCTACAAAAGGTAAAGATGATGAATGTTTTAGAATGGATGTTATAACATATCTAAGTGAATGTCATTTCAGAACTATTTATGAAAAAAAATCTGAAGAAAAAGATTTAGAACACGAGCAAGAAGAGGAATTAGATTAATGTGAAGACCTTTTTAAGGAAGATTCAAATTATGTTCGATAAAGTTTTGAAATTTTGGACAAGATAGAAAAAGATAAATCATTTTGTCCATCTGTTGAAAAACCTCCAGAACTTGAGTTGAAGTTACTTCCTGATCATTTAAAATATGTCTTTTTAGGAGATTCATCTACTTTACCAGTTATAATTTTCTCAAAGTTAACGATGGAAGAAGAAGAAAGGTTGATGAAAATTCTTAAAAATTTTAAGAAAGCCTTTGGATTGACAATTGCTGATATTAAAGGAATAAGTCCTTCAATTTGTATGCATAGAATTCATACGGAAGAGGACAGCAAACCCAGGGCTGATCCTCAAAGGAGATTGAATCCTGTTATGAAAGAGGTTATTAAAAAAGAAATTTTAAAGTTGTTGGATGTTGAAATTATCTTCCCTATTTCAGATAGTGCATGGGTTAGTCCAATTCACTGCGTTCCTTAGAAATGAGTAACTGTAACTGTGAATGAACATAATTAGTTAATACTCACTAGACAAGTTACAGGGAGCTGAATATGCATTGATTATATAAAATTAAATCTTGCCACTTGGGAAGATCATTTTCCATTACCCTTTCTAGATCAAATGCTGGATAGACTATCTGGGCATATATATTTTTGTTTTCTGGATGGATATATTGGTTATCACCAAATTCAAATATCTCCTGAGGATTAAGAGAAAAGCAATTTTACCAGTCCTTACGGTACTTTTGCTTTTAGAAGAATGCTCTTTGGTTTATGTAATGCCCCTGCTAATTTTCAAAGATGTATGATGGCAATTTTTTTGTGATTTAATTGAAAAAGGGATTGAAGTATTCATGAATGACTTTTTAGTGTTTGGAACTTCATTTGACTCATGTTTAGAACATTTATCCAAAGTTCTCAAGCGCTGTGAAGAAACAAATTTAGTCTTTAATTAGGAAAAATGTCAATTAATGGTAACAGAAGGCACTGTATTAGGTCATCAAATATCAGAAAATGGTATGGATGCAGATCCTGCTAAAATTCAAGTGATCGCTAATTTACCTTATCCAACAAATGTAGGGAAATTAGGAGTTTTTTAGGACATGTTGGATTCTACAGGCGATATTTTAAAGACTTTTCAAAGATTGCTAAGCTTTTATGCCATTTACTAAAGAAAGACACAATTTTCAATTTTGATGAGGAATGCCTAAAAGATTTTAACTTTTTAAAAGAAAAATTAATCACTGCACCAATTATAGTTTCATCAGGCTAGGGAAAACCTTTTGAATTGATGTGTGATGCTAGTGATTATGCTATTGGAGCTGTTTTAGGACAAAGATATGATAAAATATTCAAAGTTATTTACTATGCTAGTAAAACTCTTAATGAAACTCAAATTAATTATAACTACTGAAAAAGTTATTAGCAATAGTATTTACTTTTAATAAATTTAGATCATATTTGATTGGAACTTATTGTGTAGTTCATACAAATCATTGTGCTATTAAGTATTTAATGAAAAAGAACGATGTTAAACCTAAACTTATAAGATGGATTCTTCTTTTGCAAGAATTTAATTTTGAAATGGTAGATCGGAAGGGGATTGAAAATCAAATTGCGGATCATTTGTCCAGGCTTGAATTTGAAAAACCACTTTATTTTGAAAATGAAATTAATGAACATTTTCTAGATGAAAAATTATTCACTATTAACGAGTGGTGTGTTCCGTGGTATGCCGACATTGTGAACTTTATTATTAGTGATATTATACCCTATGGAATGACATACCAATGGAAAAGGAAATTTATTTCTGAAGCGAAGACTTATTTTTGGGATGACAGATTTTTATATAAACAAGGAAAGGATTTGATTATTTGAATATGTGTACCGCCAGAAGAAACTTATAAGATTATCCAAAATATCATAATTCTGATTTTTGGGGACATTTTGGTGTTGATAAAACAACATACAAAATCTTACAATCTGGATTCTATTGGCCTATGATTTTTAGAGATGTTAATGCATATATCAAAAATTGTGATCGATGTCAAAGAGTAGACAATATTTCTAGAACAAATGAGATGCCCCTCAATTATAAGATAGAAGTTGAAATATTTGATGTTTGGGGATTAGATTTCATGGGACCATTAATATCATCTTTTAGAAATTTATATATTTAGTTAGTAGTGAACTATGTATTAAAATGGATAAAAGTTGTTGCTTTACCTCGATGTGATGCTCAAAGTGTTGCAAAATTTTTGAAAATGAACATTGGGATGCCTAGAGTTATCATTATTGATGGGGGAAGTCATTTCAGAAATGTCATAATGGAAAAGTTATTAAAGAAATATCATATAAATCATAGAATTGCTACTGCTTATCATCCTCAGATAAGTGGTTTGGCTGAATTATCCAATCGAGAAATTAAAAGAATTATGGAAAAATCTGTGAATCCAACAAAAATGGATTGGTCAGTCAAACTTGACTATGCTTTGTGTGCATATAGAACTGCACACATAACTCCTATAGGAATGTCCCCATATAGGCTAATATTTGGGAAAGCTTGTCACTTACCAGTTGAACTTGAGCATAAAGCATATTGTGCGATTAAAGAGTTCAATTATAATTTGAAAGATGCTAGTGAGAAAAGATTATTACAATTAAATGAGCTTGAAGAGATAAGGAATGAATCTTATGAGAGTGCTAAGATTTACAAAGAAAAGATGAAGTGTGACATGATCCAAGGATTCTTACTAAAAAATTTCAGCTAGGGCAACAAGTTTTGCTATATAATGCAAGGTTAAGATTATTTCCAGGAAAACTTAAGTCTAGGTGGATGGGCCCATTTATTGTGATAAACGTTTATTCTTATGGAGCTGTGTATATTAAAGATCCTAAGTTTGAGAAAATATTTAAAGTTAATGGACATAGAATGAAACCTTATTTTATAGGAAATCAACATAAGTTTAATGATGGAATGATGTTGGGTCAACCAGAATAAGCACTGGTTATGTCGGGCTAACGACGTAAAACCAAGCGCTTTGTGGGAGACAACCCATAATTTTCAGTGTGTTTTTATTTTGATTGTTATTTTATGTGTGATTAAGAAAATTGGGGTAGTATTTTTGAGACTAATATGTGTTAGTACTAATTTTAAGACTTTATTTAGTGACTTAGACATGTTAGAATAAGAATTTGAACGTTAAGTTGACTAGTGCAAAAATGTGCACTGGCGCTTAAGCACCAGATCCGGCGCTTAAGCGCGACAGTTTTAACACATGTGCAAAATTTAGATTCTAGAAGGTTTAACCGCCAATTAGTTTGTAAAAAACGTGCTAAGGCAGTTTCTAAATGTGTCTAGGAGCTATTAGAAGGATTTAGGCCTATAAATAGAAGGGTTTTGTGAAGGAATTTCACTCCAGACCATTTCTAGCCCTAAAGTCTAAGAGAGAGAGATTTTGAAATGATGTCTTCATGGGAGATGGATTTAAAGAAGAAGGAAGAGACCATGAGAAAGAAATTCATTAGTCAAAGTGCACAAGAGATTTATAACTATTTCTTAGTCGTTCGTATTGATGGAATTTCAGAGAATATCAACAAAATTGAAAATACCATGTCTTTACTAGAGACTAAGCAATTAGACATTCATGCGCATCTCGAGCATATTGGATGGCAATTGAAAATGTAATTTAACCACACTAGTTATATAAAGGAAGTGGATAAGGAGATTTTTCTTGATCAAAAGTGGATTGAAGAAGATTGTATCAGAGCACGTCACCACCATCTCTTTTATCAACTTTATATTCTAGTTGCCCCAGGAGAGACTAATGAAAGACTTGAGTTTGTCTATGTTTGAGTTTATTTGTTTGGATTCATTGTGTTTACATGAAAAAAATATTACATCAGTACTACGCACGTAGAAGTAACGTGCGTATCCAATGAAATCATGTCACGACACCAGCGCGACATGAAAAAAACGGCGTAGTAACACGGGGAATATTCCCCCCTGTGTTATTCATGTGTTATTACGTGTTATTCATGTATTATTGATGTTTTATTGTGTTATTATAACACCAAGAATATTTTCAGGACACAATAACACATGAATAACACACAATAACACCTGAATAACACGAAGAATATTCCCGACAGAGAAAAAGCGGCGCAGTAACACGGGGGAATATTCTCCCCCATGTTATTGATGTGTTATTGTGTGTTTTTAATGTGTTATTGATGTGTTATTGTGCTATTATAACACCACGAATATTCCAAAGACACAATAACACATGAATAACACACAATAACACATGAATAACACGGGGGAGAATATTCTCCGTGTTACTGCGCCATTTTTTCTCTGTCGCACGGGGTTTCATGGCGTGATTTCATTAACTACACACGTTACTCTACGTGCGTAGTACTGATGTAATATTGTGATATGAGCTTTAAGTGTTTGTGTTTAGTGTTTATGACTTTTTATGAGTTTAATTGTGATATGAGCTTTAAGTGTTTGTTTTATAAAAAAAAATTCTTATCTGAGACTATTTGGCATGAGAATTAAGTGTTAAAAGTATTTGTACTCATTTGTGAAGTAATATAAGTTTGTTTGTGTGAAAATTTGTGTTATTTTTAGCCTCGAATTGGAATAGTTATTATGGAGAATTTTGAGAGAGAAGGGAGTTATAGGAAGTTGAAAATAATCATTCAAGTGCTATGAGACCATTTAGAGGTGGTTTACATAGGTAAATAGTGCATTATACTTTAATTTGAAAATTTTGATAATCGTGCACTGGCGCCTAAGCGCCACATCTTGCGCTTAAGCGCGAGCCAACCTGAGAGGCAGGCCCTTAAGCTCCACTTATCCGCGCTTAAGCGTTGGTTCACAAAAATTGGTTCACGAACGGTTAAAAGTGAAAATTTTGTTCGACAATCACCATTTTCATGCCTCCCGTCACCTTCTTCTCCTCAAAATCACAACTTTTGAGGGATAGGGCACATCTAAAGTGAATATTTCTTGGTGGAATCAAGTGAAATTTGCTAGATCCAAGTTCCTTGAGGTAAGAGTTTTACTTCTATGCAAAAATTTTGGATTTTCACCATTTACTTGGAGCACATTTGGAGAAATTCAAAAATTCACTATTCATGGTGAAAAATGAAGAAAAATCTATGGAAATTGCATGGAAGTTTAGTTTGTGCTTTTGGAAGTTTAGTTTAGTAATTTAGACTTGATTTTTGAAGTTATTTTTGGAATTTATAAAATTTGTAGAATGACACATAGAATGAAGAGGAGCAAAGGAAAGAGCCCTTTCGATTCGAGTAAATTTGTTAGTTTGAAGGCTCAGGATCGGTACAGGGAAGCGTTTTAACCACGAAAACTGATTCAAGAGCAGTGTTTTAGGAATCTAGGTGGAGACGTAGAGGATTTGATCATTTGCCGATAGTGGGAACAATTCTGCTATTTCTCTGTTGTGGCAATTATTTCTTTTGTGAGGGAGTTCTATGCTAATCTCCCTGAGACTGAAGACGATAGAGTCATGGTTTGAGGAAGGTTTGTACCTTTCTCATCGGAGGTAATCAACTTGTTTTATCATCTACCACCTGATACGTTATGTTTTTATGCAAATTATAGTCTGACTGAAGCGGATTTAGACGAGATTATTTCTTACTTAACTAGTGGAAGAGGACTTTGGAAGATCACTAATGAGAGAAAGGTTAACTTTCCAACTTCAAACTTAAGTGCACCTGTAAAGGCCTGACACTACTTTATCTCTGTTCGTCTACTTCCAACTAATCATCTCAGTGGAGTGACCAGAGAGAGAGAGCAACGTTAAATTATTGTATTTAGGAAGGAAAGCTTATTAACATTGGAGCTTTAATCTATCAGACTATCATCAGTTCTGCCACGGCTGTTACTACAGCAGGTCTGGGATCTGGTTCCTTGATCTTTTCTTTGTGTGAGCAAGATGGAGTTAAATATGATAGCTGGGAAGAAGTGTTATTACCTCTAAAGCCCATCACTAAGGTAAATGTGAAGACTTATTCTGAGCATTCTATTTTTGGCTAGAGAGGAGGATGTTATAGGAGCTATGGAATGGAGACGTATGCTGCTTCTACCTCTGCTGCTTCTACATCTAGACCATCTACCTCACGTGCTTCTACATCTCTTGGTGAGTCTACTGAGACCCGAGATCAATGATTACAAAAAATGATGGACAATATTAACTTTACCGCTGATAAGGTTCAAAATTTAGAGCATTTTGCAGATCATATTGATAGGTATAAAAGGAGAAAGAGTGATTATGAAGAGAAATTGCACTCGACTCTGAAGAGCCTAATTAGAGGTGAATCAGGAGTGCAATTTCCTCCATATCCTCGATATCAATTTCCTCCATATCCTCGATATCCTGATTATGAGCCTATAGAAAAATGGTATAGTGGTGATTCAGAAGATCGGGAGTAGGACTGGGAGATTTTATGTTTATGTTAGTATTATGTTGAGGACTATGCGGCCTTAGTACTGCTACATTTGCATTTGTATGCTGATTTAAATTATGTGTTGTGTTTGGATTTTGGTGTTTTATTGTTGTTGTGATGATTGTGTTAGTTAATATTTTGTTTTTAAAATTCTAGGGTAGTAACTATTGTGAGTTTTTTGATTTAGTTAGTTTAGAACTTTACTTAATTCTATGTCTTTTGAGAAAAGGAAAATCTTGCTAACTTAGATCTTAAATTTAAATTTCAGAAACTGCTACCCTGTATTTTTCTTTTATCATGTTTATGTGTTTGCTTTTATGTTGAGATTGTGAAGTCAAAGTTAGTGTGTTAGTTTTCTTTTATGTTTATACCCACTATTTAGAGGTTTGTTGAATCTCTACATGTTAAATTGAAATGAAAATATTAGAAAATTTGATAAAAATTAATTTTAATCCTGTTTTTAGTTTTTATACTTGTATCATTAGGGTTTAAAAATTTCTGTTAGCATGTTATTTTAAATTTTCATTCCTACTTATATGTATCTAATGCTAAACTGTTTAATCTGTTAAAAATTTAAGTTTGGGGGAGATGAAAAATATTTTCAAAATTGGAATTTTATTTTCCTCAAATGTACTATAAGTGAGTTTGATTTAAAAAGAAAAATTTATTATGTATATGAAGTTATACTAGGGAAATAAAATTTAAGTTTAGAAATGAGTAAGAAAATTTAGTTGAAATTTTTAGTAATGAAGAAAACCTTAAGTTAAAAGTTTTTAGTGTAGAAAATGATTAATATAAGTAACTATCTTTAGTAAGAAAAATTGTATTTTTTAAATTTTTAGAAACTTAGACTTTTATTTTTAATACTTAAATTTCTTTTATTAAAATAATTTTCAAAAATATTATTATATTTATAAGTGAAAGACTTTTATCAAGACTTTGCTTTAGGAAAGGAGAAGTGGAATTCAAAATTATTAAAGACCTATCCAGATATAGTAATCCTTGCCTAAAAAAGAAAAAGAAAAGAAAAAGAAAAAAAATGTAATGGAGGAGAAGCTTGAGGATTAGTGCATAATCAAAAATTGGTTCCACATTGATCTTTTTAAAGTATAAGACTTATGAAACTCTTAAGCTTATAGATATAATCTAGTAAGTTAAATTATTTAAAATAAAAATTTTTAAGTAAAGATAATAAAAGGACTAAATGCTAAATTTGGAAAATCTGTAATATTTCTGAATTAGATAGAAACTCATATTTTCATCTTTCTTAACATTAATAATTTCTAAACATTAAGTTGGTCTCATTTACTAAATTTTTTTTCTAAATTGGACTACTATATTTCTAAATCTAAATTTTAATAACTCCTACAATACATATCATACATATTTAGTTTTTAAAGATTGAAGTGTCACTTGAGGACAAGTAACATTTAAGTATGAGGGATTTTGATACATCTAAAATATATAGCGTTTTTAGACGCATTTTTATACCGATTTTTGAGATATTGCGCTTTAATGAAAGTTATTTGTGTGTTTTTCTTCCAGGTACAGATAAAAAGGTGAAAAATTCTTAAATGAGTTAAAAAGGAGCAAATTTGAAGCAAATAGGTGAAAATTGGGCAAAAGAGTTTTGGCGCGTAAGCGTCAGATCCAGCGCGTAAGCGCCGGTTAAACAGAGATGGCCACGCCTAAGCGTCAGAGGCCCCGCGCTTAAGTGCAAGTGACAATTATTGGATGAGTAAATTCAGTTTTTGTGAATTTTGAAGAGGTTTTTGAGGCACCCATTAGCTTAATAGCTGGTTAGAACCACCATGGACCAAAATTATTGCAAAAGGAGGCATCTCTTGAATAAATGCATCAAATCAAGACATATTTTGAAGAGATACCAAGACACCGTTTGGAGATTTATAAAAGAATGAAGATTGAGTCTTTGAAAGTGTGCTTAAGAAGAGACAATTTTGATAGTTCTTGAATTGGGGAGTTAGTTCAGAGAGATTTTCAGGCACCATATATTTATTTTATCCTTTTTTTTACTTTTATATTGAGAATGTTGTAAAAGAGAAGAGATTCAAAGAAACTTCAAGAGTTTGGTGGAGGACTTGAGATAAGCTTTTATCTTTTGTTTTTAGACTACTTTTGGTTTTAATTGAGGCTTGTTAATGGTTTGACAATGATTTCTTCTTTTAAACTAAAG
>JXCR01148220.1:5468-18908 GCA_002079205.1 Phalaenopsis hybrid cultivar | reverse complement strand
TATTGTCTCAATCAACAATTGGAAAGAATCACATGAGGTTGTATGAATGAGAATGTAGTTCATATGATTGAGTGCAAATAAATAAGGAAATATTCATTGAAGGGTGTAGAGTTAGAAGACTTTAAAGTGACAAGTTAAAGCCTCCAACTTGGTTTATTGTGTTAGGTTCTGATACGAGATGTTGGCCCCAGGTGGAGGGAATCAAGGGAACTCTAGACTGAGAGCTAGTATCTTCCTTGCCTAGCCGGTCTTGAGAACTATTCAAACTTTAAATTAGCCAATGTTCTTTATAGAATCTCTAGTAAGAGTAAAGAATATTATTGCTCCTATTTGACATAACACAATTTGCATACTTTCACAACAGAATTCGTATTACTAATTATTGATTTATGATAAGAAGAAAGATACTTTCATATTTAGTGCTTTTCTGCTACAAGTACTCTAGTTATCTTTTTAAATTGTTATTGTTCCTCAAAAATATTGAAAATACCAAAAATATTTAAATTTTCATTATTGCAAAAATCATCTTTAGTTTAAATTATTGTCTTTTTAAAAATAGTAAGTTTGTTGTTCAATAGTGCATATTGCGTATTTAGTGCTTTTCTGCTATTTATATTTTCACATTTAGTGTTTTTCTGCTACACATATAAATGTATGATATGTATATGAGTTTCTTTAGGAGTTAATAAAATTAAAATGTTTCTTGTCCTCAAGTGACACTTCAATCTTTAAAAACTAAATATGTATGATATGTATATGTATTTTTTTATGAGTTACTAAAATTTTGATTTAGAAATATAGCCATCTATTTTAGAAAAAATATTCAGTAAATGAGACCAACTTAATGTTTAGAAATTCTTAAAGTTAACAAAGATGAAAATATGAGTTTCTATCTAATTTAGAAATGTATTGTAGATTTTCCAATTTTAGAATTTAGTTCTTTTATTATCTCTCACTTAAAAATTTCATTAAAAAGTAATTTTACTTACTATATTATATCTATAAGCTTTAGAGTTTCTCAAGTCTTATACTTTAAAAAGATGTAGAACCAATTTTTGATTAGACACTAATCCTCAAGCTTCTCCTTCCTAATTTTTTTCTCTTTTTCTTTTTCTTTTCTTTTTCTTTTTTTCTTTTCTTTTTCTTTTCTTTTTTCTTTTCTTTTTCTTTTCTTTCTTTTTTTTCTTTCTAAGCAAGGATTACTATATCTGGATAGGCCTTTAATAATTTTGAATTCTACTTTTCCTTTCCTAAAGCAAAGTCTTGATACAAGTATTTTACTTATAAATATATTAATAGTTTTGAAATTTATTTTAATAAAAGAAATTTAAGTATTAAAAAGTCTAAATTATCTAAATTTTTCAAAAATACAATTTTTCAAACTAAAGATAGTTGCTTATATTAATCATTTTCTCATCTAAAAACTTTTTAACCTAAAGTTTCTTCATTACTCAAAATTTTAACTAAATTCTCTTACTCATTTCTAAAATCAAATTTTACTTCTCTCTTCATTACTAAAAATTTTAACCTTTCTTACTCATTTCTAAAATCAAATTTTACTTCCTTAATATAACTTCATATACATAATCAAATTTTTTTTCAAATCAAATTCACTTGTAGCACATTTGAGAACACATAAAATTCGAATTTTATTCATCCCCCAAATATAACAGATTTAGCATCAGATATATATAAGGAGGATTGAAAATTTAAAATAACATAATAACAGGAATTTTTAAACCCTAATGATACAAGTATAAAACTAAAAAAAGAAGTAAAATTAATTTTTGATCAAATTTTCTATATTTTCATTTCAATTTAGCATGTAGAGATTCAATAAATTTCTAAGTAGTGGGTATAAACATAAAAGTAAACACACTAAATTGATCTCACCATAAAAACAAACCCACTTACATGTAAAAGAAAAATACAGGGTAGCAGTTTCAGAAATTTAAATTTAAGATCTATGTTAGCTAGAGTTTCAACTTTACAACAAATATAGAATTATGTTAAGTTCTAAACTAACTAAACAAAAAAACTCACAACAGTTACTACCCTAGAATTTTAAAACAAACTACTCACTAACACAATCATTAGAATACAATTAAAAATAGAAGTCTCACACATCACAATATCTAAACAGTTAAACATACATACATGTCTCAAGTCCAAAACATGAAAACACATCACATCACAATTCTCACTTAAACATAAAAGTACAGATCATATCACATACTTCAAACCAACATAAATGTAGCAAGCCTGATAAAAGTCCAAACCACATCACATAGTTCAAACCAACACACAGATGCAAATGTAGCAAGCCCACACCACATAGTTCATATCATATTACAATCATAAAATAAATCTCTCAGCTCTACTCTTCATCCTCTGAATCACCACTATCCCAAACTTTTGCAGGCTCATAATCAAGGTATCTAGGATATGGAGGGAGTTGCGCTCCTTGGTTACCCCTAATGAGGCTCTCCATAGATGAGTGAAATTTCTCTTCATAGTCACTTTTTCTCCTATTATACCTATCAGTATGCTCTGCAAAAGGCTCTAAATTTTGTACCCTATCGGCGGTAAAATTAATATTATCCATCATCCTCTGCAATAATTGATCTTGGGTCTCAGTGGAGTCACCTTGAGATGTAGAAGCATGTGAGGTAGATGGTCTAAATGTAGTAGCAGCAAAGGTAGAGCAGCAGACGTCTCCATTCCATAGCTCCGAGAAAATCCTCCTCTCAGCCAAAAATTGAATGCTCAGAATAAGTCTTTACATTCACCTTAGTGATGGGTTTTAGAGGTAATAACACTTCCTCCCAGCTATCATATTTAACTCCAGCTTGCTCACACAAAGAAAAGATCAAGGAAGCAAATCTCAAAGCTATAGTTGTAACAGCTATAGCAGAACTGATGATAGTTTGATAGATCAAAGCTCCAATGTTGATGAGATTTTCCTCTTGAATTTAATAGTTCAACATCGCTCTTTCTCTGGTCACTTCACTGAGATGATTGGTCGAAAGGAGACTAGCAAAAATGAAATAGTGTCAGGCCTTTTAAGGTGCACATAACTTTGAAGTTGGGAAATTTACTCTCCTCTCATTAGTGATCTTCCAAAGTCCTCTCCCAATAGTCAAGTAAGAGATAATCTCGTCTAACTCTGCTTCATTAGGGCTATAATTTGGATAAAAATATAACTTATTTGATGGTAAATGGTAAAACAAGTTGATTACCTCTGGCGAAAAAGGTATCAACTTTCCTCGAACCATAACTCGATTGTCTTTAGCTTCAGGGAGATTTGCATAGAACTCCCTCACAACAGAAATGACCAGCACAGCAGAGAAATAACAGAATTGTTCCCACTATCGATGAACAATTAAATCTTTCACGTCTCCACCCAAATTTCTAAAACAGTTCTCCTGAATCAGTGTGTGTGATTGCAATGCATCACTATATTGATCTTGAGCTTTTGAACTAACAAATTTACTCGAATCGAAAGGGGTTTTGCCTTTGCTCCTCTTCACCCTTGGTTCCATTCTACAAATTTGATAAATTCCAACAATAACTTCAAAAATCAAGTCTAAACCACTAAACTAAACTTCCAAAAGCTTAAACTACACTTCCTATGCAATTTCCATAGATTTTTCCCAATTTTTCTCCATGAATGGTGAATTTTCAAATTCCTTCAAATGTACTCAATATACATGGTGAAAATCCAAAATTTTTACATAGATGTAAAGCTCTTACCTTAAGAAATCTGAATCTAACAAATTTTTCTTGATTCCACCAAGAAACCTCCACTTAATGATGTGCCCTAGCTCTCCAAAATCACATTTTTGAGAGGTTGAATGTGAAAGGAGGATAAAAATGACGATTTTTTGGATCAAATTTTCACTTTTAACCATTCGTGAACCTATTTTTGTGAACCAGCGCTTAAGCATGGATATGTGGCACTTAGGCGCCTGCCTCTCGGGTTTACACGCGCTTGCACAAGATGTGGCGCTTAGGCGTCAGTGCACGATTTTCAAAAATTTTAAATTACAGTAAAATGCACTAGTTGCCTAAGTAAACCACCCACTTTTCTCTTGAAGACATTCTAAGTTTTGTAGTCTTCTTCTTATAGCCTTCAAGGTCTTTGAGTGTACCTTAGGCGATCTGCTCGCCCACTTTTCTCTCAAGTAAAACACGCAGTCAATGATCCTTCGTTGCTCATTTTATAAAATTACCTCAGTGTGCAGTTCCAGTCCATCTAAAATATTGATGTACTTTCCTTATATGTCCATGAAATGCTAAAAAATCTATCTTCAGACACTTTGAAGCTTTTCTAATTCATGTTCAGAAAAGATATGCAATTTTCTCGGCTCAACAAATAGAGGTATGTATTTTTGAACGCCTAGCTGCTCCTTACTTCTTAGCGCCATCGAGGTTGTGGTCTACTCTGCTAAGGAGCCATAGCATTTTAGCTGAAGAACATTGCATTTTACGCATTCCATGCATGGCTCAGCTGGCGTGTACACTAGCAGTGTGTACTCTGCTGCGCTCTGACTCGCCATATCTCATCAAAGGCTGGGGAAGAATCTCCTCTTCTGGTTGAAGATGCACATCTTCTTCCTAAGCGATTGGAGTACGCTCTATAGCTGATTGTTAGACTTGTCTTCTTTTAAGATATCCAAATCTCTGTGCTTGATGATTGACATTTATGTGTTATGACCACCTTAACATAGTATCACTTTCATGTAGATCCTCTAGAGCTTTCTCTGATGAGGCACTGACTAGTTTCTTTTTCATTGTCATGATCATAGATCATATATGAATGACCATCTCCCTTGGGCCATGAGTTTTTAGAACTACCTTTGTGATTTCTTTGGACTTCTTCCTCTTTACTGAAGTTTCTCCTTCCTTGCAATGGAACTTGAGTACCAATTCCTACCCATCCATTTTTTTTTGATTCACCACGTTCAGTAGGTGCCCTTCATATTTCAAGTTGACTTGTTTGAAATCTAAGTCAAAGTTTATGATGGCCCCTTGTGCCAATTTCTCCTAGTCTAGTGCGAGATTCATGTCATCTTTGAAAGAGAAAATCAGCTTCCTGACCGATATTTCTCTGCACAAGACATGAGAAACATCAACATCATGAAATTTGAGTTGAACAAGAATAATAAAAGTTTGTTATTAAGTGATTTTAAGATATATATTTTTTATTTTATTTAGTTTTGTGAAATTTGAGATTTTTATAAAGAAAATTTTGTGGCACACATTTTATTTCACAAAAAATTATTTCATTTCATCATTTTTTTTTTACAAATTTTCTTTTTCTTGGACCTAGTCATAGACAATACTCATATCAGTGTCTCTAAGAATAAGTGTCATTGTTGGAGCTCATTCTTCAAAACATCATATGGCATAGTACTTCTTCAGGTATTGTCCGTTGATCAGAAGCATGAGTCTTTCGCCTTGACAGTCCACTAATTGGTATTATCCTCAGGAGTAAACCTTTTCCACCACGAACGGCCTCTCCCGAGTTGATTCAAAGCTTTCATCTATCTTGTGGTGTGAAAGAATAGGCCTTCTGAGGACAAGAACAAGGTTGCCAAATTTGAACGCCCTTGGGTGAACCAGCTTATCGTGGGTTTGTATCATTTTGGCTTGGTGAAGCTCTAAGTTTTGTTATGTCATTAACCGCTTTTCTTCGAGGCTTTCTAATTCTTCAAAGCAGAGCTTGACATTCTCTTCCACTGTGATTTTGTTGGCTATGAAGATTATGAGAGAAGGTAGCTGCACCTCTAAGGGAATCATAACCTTGGATTCATACACAAGCGCATACCGTGTAGACTGAGTCAGAGTTTTGACCATTTTCATGTATGCCCACAAAGCTTCTAGTAGATTCTCGTGCCATCCTCTCTTGTTGTTGTCCAATATTTTCTTTAAAATCTGCACAAGGGTCTCATTGAAGGCTTCTGTTAAACTATTGACTCTTGGATTTTATATCGTATAATATCTCCAATCTGTCCCATGCTGCCTGATGAAATTGTTGAACTTTGTGCTCTTGAAGGCTGACCCATTATCCTAAATGATTCTGCATGGGACACCAAAATGGTAAACAATTTGATTTTTGTAGAACAGAAGAACATGGTGGGCTTTGACATCTCTTAACGACAAGACCTTTGCCTATTTAGAGAAATAATCTATGGTTACAAGAATAAATTTATGTTCTTTCAAAGATGGAGGGTCTATAAGACCTATTATATTCGTGCCCCTAACACTTTAATGGCCATGACACATCGTTGAATGCAGCACATCCGGAGGTTGATGTAAGACCACTTAATGTACCTGGCACTGGTGACATCTCTTAGCCATTTCCATGCATTTAGACATCATTGTCGGCCAATAATATCCCAGTCTCTTATTCTTCATCTTCATCTTTGACCCTGACTAATGAGCACCATACAACTTTGCATGCACTTCCTTGACAATATTCTGTGCCACTGTTCTGATCAAACATCTCAACCACATCTGATCAAAGGACCTTATGCACAAAATGTTGACAACTAGGGTATATGACAAGACCCTCTTCTTGACCTTGTGTGCTACTGATTTGTCTTCTGGCAACGCTCCTATTTGTAGGTATTCAATAAACGGTTGGCGCCATCTTTCTTTCCAACTTGTACAAATTATCCATATTGATCTATAACAAAACCTGATGTCCTTGGATTGTGATGTCAATGGAGTCTTCTTTTGGACATGTCATTTACTTAACAAGCTTAGCTAAAGCTTCTACATGGGCATTATCTCCTCGAAGAATTTTGTACAATGTCATTTTAGGGATCTATTCCAATAATTTTATAGTGTATCGGTGATACTTCCCAACCTTGGCTTCAGAATCTTGTACTGCTCGTCCACTTGTTGAATGATGAGTTGTGAGTCGTCGTAGATGGTGATGTATGTTATTTCCATTAATATTGTCAATCCCAATCCAGTTATTAAATCCACCTACTCTGATTCATTGTTAGTACATCTGTCAAGTGGTAGGAGAACCATAACATCCCCTGATCTGGTGTAACGAAGATCAACCAATGCCTTGTCGGGTATTACTATTTGCATTCCTTTGTCTTTCCTTGCTGATGAGGCTCCGACATAGTACATTTCCCAATGTTGAGCAGTGGGCTATTCCACATTTAATAATTTTTTAGTGGGCAAGTTCTCGTTAAGAGACTCAGCTGGTAGTTGGTGTGCTGCGATAAAGTCTGCTAAGATCTGTCCTTTGATAGCTTGAAGAGGCACAAACGTTATATCAAATTGCAATAAGATTGTTAACCACCTTGCCAACCTGCCAGAAAGCGTTAGTAGGGTCATCAAATATTGTAACAGATTAAACGTCAAGATAAGGTTGACCTTATGAGAAAGCATGTAATGTCTAAGCTTTTGGGCATTGAAAATCAAAACTAGACAATACTTTTCAATAGGAGGATACTTCACCTCCACAACTATTAGATGTCGACTTAAGTAATAGAGAGCATTTTCCTTACCCTTATCATTGAATTGCATCAATAAGGCTCTGAGGGAGTCATCTAAAGTTGTGGTATAAAGTATCAACGGTCTACCCAAGATAGGGGCTGTTAACATAAGAGGTGTCCTTAAGTATTGCTTAATACTTTTAAACGCCCATTGATATGTCTCATCCCAAGTAACCTTGGCATCCTTTTTTGTCAACACGAAAAAGGTTCGACACTATCCTTACATATTAGATATAAAGTACCTTATGTATGTCAATTTTTCCTGAAAAGATCGTAGTTGTTTCAATGTTTTAGGGGACGACTTTTTTAAGATAGCTTTAATCTTCTTTGGATTTATTTTCAATTTCCCAATGATGGACAACAAATCCTAAAAATTTCCAGAGGTAACGCCAAAGACACACTTTATAGGATTCATTTCAAGATTAAATTGTCGTAATCACTCCAAAATAATCCTCAAATTGTACAAATGGTTTTACATTTATTTTCTCTTGATGACCAAATCATACATGGAGCACTCAACTTGATTATAGATGAGGTCATCAAAGATCCTTATCATGGCTCGCTGATAGGTTGCTCCAGCTTTCTTCAACCCAAACAACATCATTGTATAGTAGTATATTCTAATCAATGTTTTGAAGGTTGTAAGCATTGCGTCTTCTAGTGTTATCTTGAGCTAATTGTATTCGGATGATCCATCCATGGATGGAAAATATCATGTGATGGTGCGATGTCCACCATTAGTTTTAGAATTTGTAGTAGAAATTCATCCTTTAGACATGCTTTATTTAAATCCCTAATGTTGACACACACTCGGATTTGTCCATTCTTTTTCTTGACTGGTACTACGCTAGCCAACCAGGTGGGATATTGCTCTTCTCAGACAAAGTCAACATCTATTAATTTCTTAACATTGGTAATGACTTGATGTTTTATTTCTAGGCGCATTCTTCTTAGAGCTAATTTCACTGGAGTCATACTTTGATCCACTCCAAGCCTCTGAACTACAACTTCTGGAGCCAACCCTAGCATCTCATCGTAGCTCCAAGCAAAGAAATCCTTGAACACTGATAACAATTTGACCAAATCCTTAAACTCTTCATCCCAGAACGAAGAACTTATGAAAGTAGGTCTATGTTTCTCTTCAGCCCCTAGGTTGATTTCCTTTAACTCATCAACAGTTGTATTGATTTCCTCCTCAAACTTTAGCGGAGTATCATCTTCTTCAATCTATAGGCAATCTCCTTCCAATCTGCTAGTAGCAACCATGCAAATTCTTGAATCTTTAACTGGTCCTACCATACTGAATCCAACACCTTCCTTTTAGTTGAAAGTTCAACCCTTAGTGTTCCATAGCCTCTCAAAAAGGCTTAACTAGTCTTTTGGCAACTGCTTGGGCACAAAACCCTGTTGAACCAACTTTTGAACAAAGAGAGAGTAATATCTAACAGGTAATTCCCTTAATTCATTAGAAGTATCTTCCTCCAGTTTTACATTAGTTTCCGAGCTAGAGGAAGGAGAAGCATGATGGAATTTTATCAGTTTCTTGCCCACATTTTGTACTTCCTTGACCTCTTGTTGATCCTATCATACATCAACTCATATTCTCTTTTTTCCATCACTTTCCAAAAAGATCTCAAACCGAGGCTTCTTCTAGTTCACTTTCATTGCATATTTATCAGATTATTCATCCTCAGAGCTTCCTTCTAAGTCAATGTTGATGGTTGGAATCTTTCGTTTAGCAAGCTTGTTAATTCTTCCTCGCCCTTATCCCCAACCTTGATCTCGGATGCGATGACTAAAAGAACTTCCACCATGTAGTTAAGAAGAAGCGGTGGAAGATTATTGAATTGGAGTCTGACGGTCCTGTTCTTATGATTATTTTGACACTTCAACCATATTTAGTGTGACTTCTCTAGAAAAGATTGTTCTCCTCTGGGGAGAGTAGTAGGCAGCCTCTTCATGAATGTCTACTTCATGTATCGAGAATGGTTGTAAATCTCTCTTTATGCATTGTTCTTATCCTTATTCAAAGTATTTGATGCATTGGTGTAGATACAAAGAGACCATCTTGTACCCATGAATCCAAGGACGACCAAGTAGAGCATTGAATGAACTTTACAAATCGATGATGTGAAATTTTGTGATTGTTACTAGATCGTCAATTCTCATCAACAGTGATACTGATCCAAGTGCACTTTCTCCTTTTTGATTAAATCCTTTTAAAATAATTGTATCAGTCATGAGCTTTTGAGCATTGATATCCAAATACGTTAATGTCCGTAGATTTATTATGTTGATTGATGCACCCCTGATCTACTAACACTCTGGAAAGCACAAATCTATCAATTATGACTAAAATCTAGAGAGGTCAGTTGTGGTCGGCGGTGCCAAGTAGCAATTCTTCATCTGTAAATGTTACTCCGGCTTGTCCATTTAATGAACAAACCTCATCCATGGACGTGCTAGCCAATTGAGCTAAGAAAATTTTTGGATCAAGTAGGGCCTTGATCAATGTTTCTCTCATATCCTTTGACAGGATCAGAGCATCGTAGATGCTTAGTTTGAGTAGTAGCTTCCGAAGATGGCTAGTACGTTATTATTTACTTTGTTTGAGCCTCCGATTTCTTTGTGAGTGGGTGTTTCTTCCATCGGTGGAGCTGACTTTTCTTAAGTGACTATTTGCTTTCCCTTTTCCATTGGATTCATCCTCAGAGGTAACATCTTTCCACTCCTTAAGTTAACTTTTGTTATTTCTTCTACCTTTCGAGTCATACCCAGAGATATCATTTATGGCATCGTGATTGATTCTTCTAAAGTTGATTCTGAATCAGAAGATTCTATGTTGATTGCAATTGGAGCTCTTTCGAGATTGAGGATTGGTTCCTCACTCTTTGAATTGTTGTAACCCATGTTATTAATGTCTTCCTCATCTTTACTGATGTCATCATTGGGATTTTGTATGATTTGAGAATCTTATTGGGAATTGAAATTCGAGTTAAATTGGTTTTCAATAGTTACATCATCATTAGAGACAGTAAAAATGTAGCTGAAATCATAAATCTTGGTATTATAGGATGTTGGAGGAACATAAAGGTAATCATACAGAGTATGTGGTTTGAGGATTTCTCCCTCAAATCAAAGACAACCAATCTAATAATGGCAGCCCCTACTCTACTCTTTGCGCTATCGATCTTCACTTCATCGATGATCCCCTTCTTTGTATTCTGTTGTGGTTGCTTCTCTAGCGTAATCACTAGCACTGGCTTGACAGATCGCAGACTTTGAGTGGAAGCTTATACAAAGTGGTCTGAATCTGATCCAGTATCAACTTGGAGGATCTAGTCCAAATTGTGCTCCATCCATTATCTATTATGTACTGATCAATCAGAATGATTAGCTCGGCCAAAATTATATTGGTGGAACCTCTCTCAGGTTCTTTCAAATACTCTTTTGAAATTATTATATTTCCACTCTTGAAATTTGTCTCGAGCTAATCCTTGAAGCTGAAGCAATCTTCTATAGTATGTCCGAGCAATCTGTGGTGTGGACAATAGTTGGGTAGTCCTTCTTGGCAACTTCTTTCAATTTTTTTGGTGCAGGTAATTTGAACACTGGTTTCTTAATCAAATTTTTAAACATCTTTGCTAGCATTTCATGCTTGAAAGAATACATCATGTTCAACTGATCTGCTATAGACGGGCCTTGTCCTTCATCTGTCTAGCATGGTCTCTACTGAAATGATGAATGACTGGACTATTGGTTGTACTACTGGCTATGTTGCGGATGTTGATAATTCAGATGAGACCCCTCAATCTGAATCTACATCGACTACTTTTCTAGCAAATTTAACTACTTGGCCTCCTCTTTCAGGCTTCTGGCTTTACGAAGTAGCTTTTCAAATGATTTAATTGTGATTCATTTGAGCATGAAAGCTACCAGACCATGAATACTCTTAAGTAAGACATTGATCACGTATTGCTCTTGTAATTGTGGCTCTCACTTCATACTTAAATTCCTCCAACATAGGATATACTCCACCAAAGTCTTTGTGGGTTTCTGGCATTCTAACACAAGATCACCTATGGCGACACGGTGCTGTGATTTGGAGAACCACTTTACAAAAAAACTCTCCAACTCTGCAAACATCTTAATTAAGCTATTGGGAAACTTTTCATACCATTCAAATGTAATCCCTGAAAGATTTCTCACAAACTGATGGAACAATAATGCCTCATTACCGCCGCATTGCAACCCGCATTACAACAGCTTTCTTGATAGTGTGCAACGTGCTATTGGTGGTTTTTTGTTCCATCAAAGGTCTTGAATACTAGTGGCACGAATCTCTTAAGATATTGTACAACATAAAATTTCTCTAGGTAAGGTTTAACCCTTAGAACTAATGCACCTCCATTTGAGTGGGCTAGCGCTTCCCTTACTTGTTCAACCATTTGTTTATTGTCCTTCTCTGGCACTGTGCTCTAGGTTGAATCCCTTTTCAGTGTTTCACCTCTATTGGAAGAAGCAGACTCTTTCCTTTCATCCGTAATATGCACAATTTTTGGCTGGTTCACCTCCTGAAATGCCATCTAATATGGTTGTGATTGTCCTTGAAGTGTAGCCATAATGGAGACCATTTCTTCTATCCTCTTCTCCATTTGACTGATTTACTAATATCTTTGTTGGATGGCCCTTCGAAACTCATCTGCAGTGTTCTCCTTGATAAAAGGTGGAGCATCACGCAAAGATGATGTGGCCCTAGGCTTGACGATATTGATCTATGTGAACTCCTCTTCCATGTAATCTGACAAGTTATAATCTCCATCTTCCACTTCCCTTTATTATTCCATTGACAAGTGCATAAGGTTGGATCTGAGCTTTTCCAAATTAAACTATTATTATACCCACTGCTTAGTATCTATAGATACTCTCTAAACCCGAGAGGCAGGCTCCTAGTGCATTTTAATGTAATTTGAAAATTTTGAAAATCGTGCACTGGTGCCTAAGCGCCACATCTCTCGTAAGCGCAGTAAACCTGAGAGGTAGGCGGCTAAGTGCCACTTACCCACGCTTAAGCGCTGGTTCACAAAAACTGGTTCACGAAGGGTTAAAAGTGAAAATTTGAGCCAAAAAATTGTCATTTTTTTGCTCCTGTCACATTCAACCTCTCAAAAATGTGATTTTGGAGAGCTAGGGCACACCATTAAGTGGAGGTTTCTTTGTGGAATCAAGAAAAATTTGCTAGATTCGGATTTCTTAAGGTAAGAGCTTTACATCTATGTAAAAATTTTGGATTTTCACCATGTATATTGAGTACATTTGAAAGAATTTGAAAATTCACTATTCATTGTGAAAAATTGGGAAAAAAATATGGAAATTGCATAGGAAGTGTAGTTTAAGCTTTTGGAAGTTTAGTTTAGTGGTTTAGACTTGATTTTTGAAGTTATTGTTGGAATTTATCAAATTTTTAGAATGGAACCAAGGATGAAGAGGAGCAAAGGCAAAGGCCCTTTCGATTCGAGTAAATTTGTTAGTTCAAAAGCTCAAGATCAGTATAGTGATGCGTTGCAATCATGCACACTGATTCAGGAGTGATGTTTTAGAAATTTGGGTGGAGACGTGAAAGATTTAATTGTTCACCGATAGTGGGAACAATTCTGTTATTTCTCTACTGTGGTGGTCATTTCTACTTTGAGGGAGTTCTATGCAAATCTCCCTGAAGCTGAAGACAATCGAGTTATGGTTGGAGGAATGTTGGTACCTTTTTCGCCAGAGGTAATTGACCAAAGAAAAATATGTTGAGATTTTCATACCTATTTTATACTATTTTTGATGATATTGCACTTTAAAGAAATGTATTTTTGATGTTTTGTTGCAGGAATAAGGAATTAGGGTCATTGGAGCAAAAAGATGCAAAAAGGAG
>JXCR01148218.1:72635-90540 GCA_002079205.1 Phalaenopsis hybrid cultivar | reverse complement strand
CGAAGTCATGGGGAGGCACATTGCAATAGAGCAAAGCACATGGGATAGGAGGAAGCCAAGTTCCGCTTTCTTTCTTTTTTTTCAAAGAGCCAGCAGTGCGCGTGTCTGGCTTCAATTGCCATCATTCTCATAACTTTATAGGTACGCAGCATTTCAACTGCAGAAGCATGCAAAATTATGGCTATTATTGAATCTTGTTTTATGAATAATGGCTTGTTAAGTATTGGAGGGGGGCAAGGAAGGAGCAAGCCAGGCCCAGACATCATCAATTCTGGCAATAAGGGGACCTATGCCAGATATTGACAAGATTATTGAGATGTAGGTGCCCAACTGAAGATTCTAACTGACAATTTTTAGTGTGATATGTATGGAGAAATTTGATCCACAAATAATACCAATATTAGAAGTAGTTCCGGAATGTTGGGTGGAGCAAGCCGTCACAGAAGAGATTTCTGTTACAACATAGCCAAATATTTTATATTTTCACTTTCACATAATTGAAAGATTTGCAGCTTAAAGTAAAAAAACTATGCTGATATGCATGAAATTCTAACCCAGAGTATTTCCTTGAAGNATGTATATATATATATATATATATATATGAGAAATTCATTTAATTTGATACAAACATGAAGTTTAGATGTTAAATAAGTTATTTCCTTTCGCTTTTTGGATAAATATATGACCATCGTTGGTTATTTTAAAAAACATGTTTCGAACCTATGTAAAATGTCAAACTTTTGATATGAGATGAGTAATTTCGTTCACTTGCCTCAGATTCAATCTGGAAAAGAATTTTTAGAGAGAATTATCAGCACTGTAAGTTCTTTTGAAAAACAAAATACATGCGAAATTATTTTGAGATGACGTAAACATCAAGTTTAGATGTTACATGAATTATTTCATTTCATTTTCCTCTTTTTTCAATTTAGAAAGCTTTTTCTTGAGAGAATTTTGAGCTCTGTTGGTTCTTTCAAAAAAAAAATATATGAAAAATTTATTTTATCTGATGCAAACATAAAGTTTAGATATTAGAGGAGTTATTTTCAATTCAATTTTCTCTTCTTCAATAAGAAAAAAGTTATTTATGGATATATATATATATATATAGACACACACATACACACACACACACACCTGGTGTAGGTGAGTTGGCGGCGGCTCTGCATAAATCCCCTCTTGACCCGGGTTCGAATCCTCGACCAAATGGGATTTAAATTTACACATAGGATTGGTAGGGGGTCTGCTCTTCGGCTAATCCTTTAATATATTAAAAAATTAGCATTATTACTCTAAAAAAATGTTTTGAACCTATGTAAAATGTTAAAGTTATGATGTTAGATAAGTAATTTCTTTTCACTTATCTCTGCTTGAATCTACAAAATCACTTTATGGAGAAAATTATAAGCATTGTTAGTTCTTTTGTGAAAAACAGTGGCAGCCCTACAGTCCAATTCCAACATCCGGACAAATTAAAAACCTGATTCTTAAGTCAAAGGTTAATCTAGGAACAACAAGATAAAAAAAGAAAACAAAAGAAGGGAAGATGTACAAACATGCCACTCAATTCCAAAATATATACATATCTAACACCTAGACTTCAATTTTGACATATGTACCACCTTACCCAATGCATGAAAGGCATATTTCACTTTTTAATAGTTAAAATGGTGGTATTTTTAAAGTGTTATTGTATGTAAATGCCCCCGAATAATGATCGAGCAGCTGAAAGATTTTCNATTTTTTGAATATCATAAATTTTTTATATATAATTATTTTAAATTATTTTATATTTCAAACAATAACTATTCAAACACGAACGAACGCATCACTGTTCGTGTTTGGTTCATTTAACTAATCGGACTTTGTTCATGTTCGTCTCATTTTCTTATCGAACGAATCAAACACAAATTCATTGACGAACCGAACACGAACTGTTCGCGAACAACGAGCTTTTTTGACAGCCCTACATGAAAGGCATGTTTCACTTTTTAATTGTTAAAATGGTGGTATTTTTAAAGTGTTATTGTATGTAAATGCCCAGAATAATGATCGAGCAGCTGAAAGATTTTTCAAGCCATAAGTATGGCTAGATGCTTAAAGCAGGCAAAGTCATGGGGAGGCACATTGCAATAGAGGAAAGCACATGGGATAGGAGGAAGCCAAGTTTCGTTTTCNGGGGAGGCACATTGCAATAGAGCAAAGCACATGGGATAGGAGGAAGCCAAGTTTCGTTTTCTTTTTTTTTTTTCAAAGAGCCAGCAGTGCGCGTGGCTGGCTTCAATCCCCATCATTCTCAAAACTTTATAGGTACGCAGCATTTCAACTGCAGAACCATGCAAAATTATGGCTATCAATGAATCTTGTTTTATGAATAATGGCTTGTTAAGTACTGGAGGGGGGCAAGGAAGGAGCAAGCCAGGCCCAGACATCATCAATTCTGGCAATAAGGGGACCTATGCCAGATATTGACAAGATTATTGAGATGTAGGTGCCCAACTGAAGATTCTAACAGACAATTTTTAGTGTGATATGTATGGAGAAATTTGATCCACAAATAATACCAATATTAGAAGTAGTTCCGGAATGTTGGGTGGAGCAAGCCGTCACAGAAGAGATTTCTGTTACAACATAGCCAAATATTTTATATTTTCACTTTCACATAATTGAAAGATTTGCAGCTTAAAAGTAAATAGACTATGCTGATATGCATGAAATTCTAACCCAGAGTATTGCCTTGAAGCGAAGTCAATATCTGCACCCATTAATGAAAGTTATTATGACTTTAATAACAAAGTTATAAATGTATTGATGGTTGGCGTGTGAACCAAGCATACGAAAGCAAGAATGAGAACCAAAGAATGGTCAAAGCTAGAAATTATGAAGAAGAGAATATTAGAGCCCAATTAGAGAGAAGAGCTTCGGTTTGTTGTGATCGGGAGTGTTTCATTTTCAAACTATTTAGTGTATGAACAACCTGCACTTTTTACTAGCACCATCAAAATAGTTAATGGAAGGGACGCACTGTAAAGTGTTTGTTATCATTCATTTTTTATGCAACACATATGGGACATCCTTTCTGAGTAACACGGGAACGTATTAGGATCATACGTGGCTCACCGTGACTCGAAGAGCCCAAAGGACCTTTAAGGGAACGCTTCGGGCACAATAGTTGCACTGCCATATGACGGCCCCAGCAGCTACCAACACTTTAATGATAATTTAATTTAACTCACAATCTCCGCCTAAGTGTCAGGGTATCTACGCAAGTGCATGTATCGCTTTTATAAAATAGGGCTCTACTTGAGTCCGGAGTGTGGAAACCATAGAGAGGGTAGAATAAGTTCTCAGAAGATTTAGTAGTGATAACAATCTAATTCTAGCCTACTACTTTAGATCATAATTTGGAAAATCGCTAAAAGTAGTTTTTCTAATAACTAATCCTAAGTTACGTTTTTACTCCTAAATTAAACTTGTCTAGATCAATTAAACAGGTGAAATTCAAGATTGATAAAGATACTTTTCTCTTGTGATATCCTAGGTGGGTTGTAGGTGCTAATTCTAAGAGTTGTAATACGATAGTGACAACAGACGCATTTCTCTTCTTTACCCTTTGTCGAGCACATAAAGAAGTTTGGTTAACCTAGTGTTTATTCTTTAAACTCTATATTACATTGGTTACAACTCTAGCATGCCACCTTAGAGTCCCCAATTTAAGCCCTCAATTTGGCTAACCTAGCTTTAATTCATTAAACCCTAGATCAAATTGGTTAGGATTCTAACCTGTCTCCCTAGAGTCCTCAATTTACACCAATCAAAGAATATTTCCCTAAGTTGCATTGCCTCAATGACTCATCTTTCACAGCCATTCGCACAATGAGAATATTCTATATTATTTCGCCACCGCTCTATCGAGTCATAATGGGTCACAACAAATTTTAACAAGTTATATGGTCATTACAACAAGTAAATTAAGTATAGAGATATACTCATCACATGAAATTAAAGATCAATTCAAAGCATTCACAACCTTACTAATCTAACATATTCATCAAAAGAGAAAAGTATAAGAACTCTACTCACTACACATGTTAAACACCAAAGAAAATTTCATTCAATCCAAGCACATTAACCAAATATGTGTTTACAATAATAATCAAATAAGATTACACACGATACTTAGCTTTTGCCCAAGCGAATTCCACTGGATGATGTTTTCCACAGTGCTACCCAATGTGCTATCATAAATCCCTTACAGATTCTCTCAAATTCCCCTCTTTAATCTCTCCAGAACAAGGGTTCCTACTCATACATACTCTCCTGGAAGAATTCCAGGACTTCGATCCTTCTCTCCAAAACCCCTCTCGAAACTCTTTTGACCAGCCTCTCTCCTTCTCTAACCAGAAGTCGACAAATCTTTTTTTAAATCTTCTTCAATCTCCCCATCTAAACTGTCATCAACCGTAAAATAACTGGTAAAAAATAACCATATGAACTGCAATACCTAGGTGCCCAGGTTGCGGCGCTTGAGCACCTTGCTCTCTGTCTGCATCGAAAAGCTTGGGCGCCTAGGCCTCAAGAACCTGGTGTCAAGATGTTTTTGTAACACCTTCGCGCCCAAAAGTGGGCGCCTAGGTGTCAGACCATAATCAATACCTTTGCTCCATTTAGTTCTGTTTCACTCAGATTCAGTCCAAATTCATTCCAATGCTCCTACCTGTTATACCTACATCATAAACATAAAAATATCTTTCATTAAAGTGCAGTTTCATTCAAAAACATGTGTAAAATAAAGAAGAAATTAAGTATATTTAAAGACGTATCAAATTCTCCTAAATTTAAACATTACTTATCTTGAAGTAACACTATAACTTTTTAAAACCAAATATGATAATTGAGGTAGTGGGTTTCTTTAGGATTTTCTATAATTTTGCTACATGAACGTTGTAGTACAACCTAAAAGCTCTAGTGAATCAAACTAAAACTAGGGTATAAGAATATTTAGTATTTAACTAAGTAATCCTGATTTTCTATCTAGTTTAAAAATAATTGTGATTTGTTAAATTTAGGTTCCCTAAAAATTATAAAGTTAGAATTGAAGAACTCTATTTGTAAAAGATTTACTAATACGTTTTAAAATAAAATCAGGTTTAAAATTGTTTTAAAGTATTTTCTCTTAGGAGGATTCGAGTAAAAACAATTTTTGATTAGGCTTCTCCTTAAGCTTCTCCTCACCCCCTTTTTTTATTCAGGATCTTTTTAATCTTTACTTTTATTTGAAGATTACTATATTTGAATAGGCTTTGAATTGTTTTGAATTTCATTATCCTCCTAAAGTTAAAAACTTATCACTATCCTCAACTTGAAAAATTTAGTCTTAGTTTGAAAATAAGTTTTAATGGAGTCTCAATCCTTTTAAAAGTGTAAATCTAAGAATCCTTATTTTTTCAAAAATAAATTTTATTTTTTTACTATAAATATTAAAATCATTTTCCATAGTCTTCTTCTAAATACCTTAATTCTAGCATAATCTTTTTGACCAAATATTTCAACTAAGTCCTCTATTTCATTCGCAAAATCAAAATTATAGTACTCTAAAGATAACACCACATATCATAAATTGTTTTGCAGTGAAATCAAATTAATATATAATCTACTGAGGACAAGTAGACTTTAGTTTTTATAAAAAAAAATTCTCCCCACCCCCTCAACTTGATTTTTAACATGCATAACAATAAATACTGAAAAATATAAGCAGGAAGAAAAATCACAACTCAAAAATATATGTTACCACAAATAACTATCAGAAAAATTCACTAGTATTCTGCATGATATAATAATATGAAATAGAAGGTAGATCTAAACTACACATGGTAGAAGAAAAACTGAACTAGAAGAAAGTCTAAAAACAGTGCAGGTATCAGCAAAGAAATAATTAAAAATACAATACATTTGTCCAAAAATATTTTAAATTTACATACATTGTCAAATAATGTCCAATACAACTAGTAGAAAGGGAATGCATCAGCATCTCAATGACAGTAGTGAAAGCTAAACATAGTGAAACATCGAATCTAACTCTACTAACATATGATCAAACTATCCACACACAATCCTAACATCCACAATCAACATCCAACAATCCAATCCACACGAACAATGAACACAACACACTACATACAAACACAACTCAAAAACAAACTAATGCATATGTACCTTGGGTTACCTCCCAAGAAATGCTTGGTTTAACATCGTCAGCCCAACGAATAAGGATTCCTCCCGGATCAAAAAGTTCAATTTAATAGTCCCCAATCAATCGCACAATCTTTTGCCGATCTTGAAATTTTCTACTAAATCCTCAAATTTCAATTTTTCTTGCAACGTATCCATCTCAGCTCTATAATAATCATCTTGAGGGCATGTAGAGTATCAATTCGGATCATTGTTCCTAATGGTTCTTTCTAAATCCAATGTTCTCCTAATGATTTTTCCTATCTGCATATTAATGTCTTCCTTCAAAGTTATAAGAAATGGTTCCCTGTAAGATAGTTCAAGGTCTCCTAAATTTTGGGTCGGGTTCTCCCTATGTTTTTCAGACTTCTTAGGCATCTTCCTCTTTTCTCAACTTAATGTTCTTTTGAACCATATCCTCAAATTATCTTTCAGTCATTAACTTTATTGCTTTCAATTGTTCATTATTCTTCTTCTTAGGATTCACCTCGGTGGTAATAGGAAGAATCTCATGAGGATGACTGCTAAGTGAGTTAGCAATTTGCCCCATTTCTTTTTCTATATTTTTAATTTTAGCCCCTTGGCTCTGTAGCTGACTCCATATTTGAAGAACAACCTCTTCTAACGATAACTTATTCTCCTTAAGTTGTGGGTTGGAGTTAAATTCAAGGGAAAAGAACATCTAAAGTTAGAATTACCTTGATTATTCTAATTACCATTAGGATTAACTTGATTATTTCTCCACGGTTGGTTTCCTCCTCCATAATTGTTTTTCCAGTTAAAGTTGGGATGATTCTTCCAACCAAGGATTTAATAATTCAAATAAGTATTATTTGGGTTGTTGCTTATTGCATGACTAGTTTCATAGGAATTGGGGTCAACTAATAGACCTAATGAATTGAGAAGTTAAGATTGAAAGTACATCATTTTCATGAATACTCACTGTTCTCTTAGGATTCACTCTATTAGATGGCCATTGAAAGTTTTTTTTGTCCAACTCCTCAATGAGAGAATAAGTCTCTTCAAAAGGTTTTGGCATGAGCGAGCCTCTAGCAGCAGTGTCAATGGTCGTAGTCAAATATCCAACTAATTCATTATAGAAAATTTGAATAATAAGCTAATCAGGTAATGTGTGATGTGGACATTTCCTAAGAATTTCCTTAAATCGTTCACAGGCCTCATAAATTGATTCCCCGTCATGCTGACAGAATGAAGTGATATCATTCTGCGACTTAGCGATTTTAAATAGTGGAAAATACTTAGCTAGAAATTTTTGGGCTAGATCTCCCCATGTTTTGATTGAACCCGGTGTTAATGAATTAAGCTATATCTTAGCATTATCCCTCAAGGAAAAAGGAAAAAGGAAAAAGTCTAAGTCTAACTACATCATTAGAAACACCATCATAAATAAATGTAGCACAAATTCCTAAGAAACTTGCTAAGTGTAAGTTAAGGTCTTCATATGGAGATCCACCAAATTGATTATTTTGTACCATTTGAATTATTGTATGCTTAAGTTAAAAAGTATTTCCCGCTACGACAGGAGTTTGTATACATAAATAAATTTCATCCACAGTAGGGTTCGCATAATCCTTAAAAAATCTATTAGCAATATGATTAATGACTGGATCGTCATTAATGGATGATCTGCCATTTCTACAAAACATTTTTGGAGTTTCTTTGTTTTTTAATCCTCCTAACAATTCTCATTTAGCTCTTAATCATAGGGCTTAAGGTCTACAGCTCATAAACTACACATTCAGTTCTAAAAGATTAAGTAATAAGATAGATATCAAAATTATTTTTGGTATTTTCATATTTACATACTTTTTGTTTTTAAAATTTACACGGTAACTAAAATTACTAAGTGCTACTACTGTTTCAAAATCTAAGTCTTACAGGATCAACTAAATTTATCCTTAAGTTTTTCTTGCCGACGCCTCATTTCTTCGTTCTTTCCTTCCCCGACAACGGAGGTAGAAAAGCTTAACGGCCCTAGCAGCTACCAACGCTTTAATGATAATTTAATTTAACTCACAATCTCCACCTAAGTGGTAGGGTACCTACATAAGTGCGCGTATCACTTTCGTAATATAAAGCTCTACTTGAGTATGGAATATCGATCCAACAGAGAAGATAGAACAAGTTCTCAGAAGCTTTTGTAGTAATAACAACCTAAGGGTCAAATATAGTCTACTACTTTCAGGTCCTAGTTTAGAAAATTGCTAAAGGTAGTTTTTCTAATAACTAAACCTAAGTTGCATTTCTACTCCTAAATATGTTGTGCTCTCTGTCTGCATCAAAAAGCTTGGGTGCCTAGGTGCCAAGAACCTGGCGCCAAGATGTTCTTGCAATACTTCGGCGCATAAAAGTGGGTGCTTAGGCGCTAGACCATTTGGTTCTGTTTCGCTCCGATTCAGTCCAAATTTGTTCTAATGCTCCTACCTTTTATACATGCATCATAAACATAAAAATACTTTCCATTAAAATACAGTTTTATTCAAAAACATGTGTAAAATAAAGAATAAATTAAGAATATTTAACGACATATCACCATAGTCGTACTCTGAGGCGATCATCTTCAAGTTGGCATGACTTTCGATGTCCTCTGCATTGGCGTTCATTCAAGGATATTGTCCAGCTCATATTTGGTCCTTCAGAGTTCCCACTTGCTCGAAAACCGTTCAACAGGCTTTTCCAGAAGCCCCGACCTTAGGGCCAGCATGACCACACTGAGATTAGGCCTGGTCACGCCCAACCCCTAGTGTGACCATGTCGAAAATCTAGTGTGGCCGCACTAAAGCTCCCTTGAGGGCCTAAAAGCCTTATAATAGACATGAGCACGCCTACTTCAAGCCTGGCCACGCTGACCTAACAAAGCCCTCGACATAATTACATCGATGTATGGGTGTGATTACACTTAAATCCTAGGAGTCTGAAAGCCCTCAACTGGCATGACTACACTCAAAGGAAACATGGCCACGGTACTCAGACCGAGAGCCAGACCTCATTTCACGACACATTTGAGGTGGCGTGGCCATGCCCAATTCTCAAGTGTGACTACGCCAATTTGTCTAGTTTGCGATTCTTAGACGGCGGTTCCTGAACTTCCGCCGACAACGCCGTCTAACCACCAAGTAAGTCATTTTTTACCTGTTTTTAAGCCTAAAATGGCGTGATGAGTAATCTAAGCCCATTCCTAATGAAGCAAAGGTTCATTTGTGGCTGGGAACTTGGGGATATCTCCCTTTGAGGCGGATCAAACCAAGGGAGGAAGCCATTTTGCGATCAACTGAGGAGATGAGAGCAAGGGAGCATTCTAGGGGAGAGCTTGAGATGAGATCCATCATCTTCTTCAAGGAGAAGTGAGGGGAACATGTTCCCTCCAGCTTTTCCTTCTTCTTCTTCCTGTTTTTTCTCGTCTTCATTGATTTCTTCTTCCTCTCTGGAAACTCTCGGCGAGTTGAGCACAAGAGAGCTTCTTCCAAGTTTTGGAGAAGGAGAACCCCGACGACATAATAATCATCTCTGGCAGGAGAGATTCTTCATTGCTTTGGAGAAGGAGAGAAATGACTTCATCATCCTCACCAAGAAGGAGCTTGGATAAGCCCAGAGAGCACGTCATCAACCACCACGTCGTTGAGAAAACACTAAAAACCTTCGCTCTTCCTTTCTAGCGAGCCTTGGGCTTTGTGTTAAAGATGATAAGATAGGCTCTTTTTGTTAGAGGGAGTCCCATAAGTTGGGATATTTTCATCTCCCTTATGAACCCTCAAGCGCCCCTTCAAAAATCTTGGTCCATACTTAACATGTCTGTGGTAATGATTCGGTCGCCTTAACTCTAGATGAATGGATTCAGGCCATTTTGGTCTAGAAAATGAGAAAACCTCCTTTGATGCTCGTTTCCTAGGCTTTTAGGGCTTTACACATAAGCGACATAGGCATTTTCAAGGGATGATTTCTACATATTGAATCAAAAAATAAAAAATAATAGTTGGCACACGCATGTTAAACATGTCCAAAACTTAAATTACTAATTAATCATTCCCTAATTTACTTCTTAGCCACTCTCTTCCTCAGCTCAAATGCTGCCTTTCCTTATATTTTTAGGGTTGCATGTTGTTTCCCTTTTATTTCCTATAACAAATAATGTTGTAAGAAATAATATTTTCTTATTAAATATTATGAATTTTTTATTACATTATAAAGCTAGTTTTTTCATTTAATACTGTATTTAATTTGCACCAGTACCCTCTAATAGATTTAATTTTGAAAATCACAATTTTTTTTATATTATGTACAATTAGTAGAATATTTATATCATATATTCTTAATAATAGACCAGCATATCACATGCATGTGTTATATTGTATCTTGTCTGTGCCAAAGTATCATTGTTGGTACATAGTTAATTTCAAGCAGAATTGATTTATATTTATTGAAATGATGAGACAAAAGAAACCACTATTTGAACATCATAGATTTGTAAATGTGCATATGCGTTTTTGCAAATCACATTAATTCAAATAATCCTCTTAGAAAAAGGAGTAAAAATTAATTAGGTTTCTTAAATTTAATAATGAAGGGTGATGTGAATGAGTAGTCATATGTTTTGTTTAATTAGCCAATTGAATTTAATTAATTATGAAAATGCAATTTATAATTAAAGATAACTTAAAATTTTCATTATAACATCATCCACCATGGGACACAACCCAATTTAGCAACTGATTTACCAGCTGAATTGTTTAGTGGTTAAGAATTTAACAACATTAGTTTAACGACGATCCTTCACCCATATGATAATTTACTTGAAAGTGTCTGAATACATAACGAATATTCTGGCATAATATTCTAACGGTTGAAATTATAGTAGTTAATCAACCGCTAATTCATTTAAAAACTAGCGGGAACCACGAAAGGCTTACTTCTCTTTTATTCTTCTCCATTCCACTAGGGCACTCGACAAATCTTCCTCGACGATCCTCGAGCTCCAATAATGCACCCAGCTACTGTTTTCTCCAGTTATTGAGCTCGCGACAACAATAAGTTGGTGGTACTTTGGCTCTGACAACCTGAATTCAAATTGAGGTAATTGCCCTATTTCAATCTCTCATGGATTTATTTAGTACTTTTTTGGCAATTTTTGTTGTTGAGGTATTAATATTATGTGAATGATTTGGATGGTATTAATGTAAATGCATTAATGTTTAGTTGTTGAGATATGTAAATTGAGTGGTGTATATATATATATATATATATATATATATATAGTGGCTATTTGTTTCAACCTAAAAATAGATGTTGGATGCCAGTGCAATTTGATGGTGGCCAATAGTGAGCATTGACATTGGTTGATGGTGTATATTTGTACATTATTTGATAGTGAGTGTTAGCCATGGTCGCAACAACTTAGGAAATCTCTTTGTTCCAAATTTCTCTCCTCTTTAAAAGCTTTATGAATTTGTATAAATATGATGTTTTAATAGTTTATTGAACGTATGTTTCTTCGTTTTGATTATAATTCCGTACACTAAATTGGATGGTCTACAGAGATCCCTAACATTCATTTAATCCTGTTTTCAGTAGTGCATTGTCATATTGATTATGAATTTGGATAATCTTGAATCTTTATATTTCTATCATTTAGATGTTCATTTTGAATATAAACATATAAAATTCAAAGAATATTTTTCTCTCACGTCCGTTAACTAGTATGATTATATTTATTAAGTAGATGAAAATGGATATTGATTTGTAATTCAATGGAATGGTCTTACATTTTAAGATAAATTTAAATTAAGACATTCTTGTTAAAAAAGGCATAAAAGTCTAAAATTTATATTAATGCCATTTAAAAAATACTCAAATAAGCTCAATAATGACAAATGAAACTTATACTTCTTGCTCTTTAATTTAGCCAACTTATAAATCTTTTTCATGAACTNTCTCTTTGTTCCAAATTTCTCTCCTCTTTAAAAGCTTTATGAATTTGTATAAATATGATGTTTTAATAGTTTCTTGAATGTATGTTTCTTCGTTTTTATTATAATTCCATACACTAAATTGGATGGTCTACAGAGATCCCTAACATTCATTTAATCTTGTTTTTAGTAGTGCATTGTCATATTGATTTTGAATTTGGACAATCTTGACTCTCTATATTTCTTTCATTTAGATGTTCATTTTGAATATAAACATATAAAATTCAAAGAATATTTTTCTCTCACGTCCGCAAACTATTATGATTATATTTATTAAGTAGATAAAAATGGATATTGATTTGTAATTCAAGGGAATGGCCTTACATTTTAAGATAAATTTAAATTAAGATATCCTTGTTAAAAAAAAGGCATAAAAGTCTAAATTTTATATTAATGCCATTTAAAAAATACTCAAATAAGCTCAAAAATAACAAATGAAACTTATACTTCTTGCTCTTTAATTTAACCAACTTATAAATCTTTTTCATGAACATAAGTATGTCTACATGCACAACAAATAAACCTCACATATTTTCAACTATGTTTTAATTAGCTAGATATACCCCATCAATAAAAATATTGAAATGATTCATCATTAAGAATCACATGATTGGCTTATGTTAATTATGAACCCCATATCTATATATATATCTATTAAATCCAATATAAGTGCTTAGACAGCATCTGACACCGCCAACACTAGCGTTCAAATTTGATCACCTCAACTTCTTTCTATCCCTTCGAACAAAGCGTTACACTTTGCATGCATATCCACATCTCATGCCTGTGCATGATTTACATGTCATTGTCGTCAGCTTCATTATGATTTATATTTATAACCCATTCATCTATCCGTTAATTGCCCATCGAACGGTCCACGATTGACTATAAATTAGGTTTTCTTCATGTTCTCAGGAGCATGCACATGGAACCATGTGCTTCAGTTCCACATGGTCGGCATGTGCAAACAGTTTTGGTTAACATGGGAATGTCAAGATATTACTCTCTCTCTCTCTCTCTCTCTCTCTCTCTCTCTCTCTCTATTATGGATTCTTCCTATTTTAATTTATTGCCTTTCATATCTTATCAGCATTATTAACGTGGAGAAATTCTAAGATGTTGATAAAATCGTTTTTGGTTTTATTGTTATTTTTATTTTATTATTTTTGAATTGTTATCAGTGTTTTTAGAGCATCTACAAAAAAAAATTTTGAATCCCGAAGGAAATTTTATTTATCCAAAACAAAGATTAGAAATGACGGCAGCAGGATCTCCACTACAGACAACATACAACTCACTCAAAAGGAAACCTGGAGGTTCCTCCCCCAGGAGTACAACACACGCAAACAAAACTGTAAAAAGAGAAACCCCGAAGGAGGCAAGCGAAGCAACCGAAATAACAAGAGAGACAAACTCAAAAACCGCAAAACAGTGAAGACAAAAGAAACAAACGAAATATGAAACCAGCAAGCCTAAGCAAAGCAACGACCAAGCGAGAAAAAAGACAAAAGAAAAGGAAAATTATAGATCAAGATAAACCATGTTTGAGGAACAATCCTGAACCTACCAGAAAGCGCCGACGGAAGAAAGAAAAAGACGACGGGAAACTCATTAGGAATCCAACAATGCTTTTTTACAACAAAAAGGGAGCAAAGGCTACCATTGAACAATTGTAGCAGGCCAGAAAGCAACAATAAATGTCAAACCACAATAAAGAGGGAAGATGCATCCATGAAATAACAACAAACACCAACCACATAAAATAAAATCACACTACATAACCCAACCTAAATCGCCACAAAAAAACAACACCCCCAAAAGTAAATGAAAAAAATTAAAGAGATTGGATATAAGGAAGCCAGCTTTATCCAACAAAATCATACCTTTCAAATTTTTATCCAGCTCAGCATAAAAAAAAAACACAAAAAATAGACAGGCTAGCACCTAAATTAGCCAAATTATCAGAACAAGAATTGTCTTCTCTAAATATATGTGAGATCTTCCCATTCATAGAATTTAACAGATACCTAATTTCACGCAAAAGATAAAAGACATGGCAAATAGCAATGTCACTGTCACCAAAATTTAAACAAAGTTGGATCGAAAGTTTTGCGTTCAGTTCAAACCACACATTACGAAAATTAACAGAAATGACTAAAATTAAGCTCTCCTTAAGAGCAAAAGGCTCAGTATAAATAACAGAGGAAGTAGCAAAAGCAGTGAAAAAATTGCCCTTATAATCACGTAAAAGAACACCAAAACTACCATAGCAATTGGAGAAATTTACATGTGTAGCAACCAATTCTTCTGCATTAACGTATCTCACACCTAAACCTTTATTATTAGAGGCCGAGTACCTAATTCCTTCCAATCACATTAAAAACAACATTGATTTTACTTCACATTAGAATCCACATTTTCATACAAAGAGATGGTGTTTATCCTATAAATACGAAAGTTTAAGTGTGAGATACCTAAATTCATAAGAATTGGGCGCTACGCATGTAAATTTTCGATTATAAAATTGTGTATGTCAATCAGATTGATGCATGCTTCAATCTAGAAATGTAATTTATAACCTTTCCAATTATTGAGGCTATGAAAATGAATTAATAACCAACAAATTCACAAAAAAAATAATTGGAAAATTATTAGCTAGACTATACATGCCTTAAAAAAATCCAATTTTTAACCATGACGCAAAGAGATACTTGNGTATTGATGGTTGGCGTGTGAACCAAGCATACAAAAGCAAGAATGAGTACCAAAGAATAGTCGCAGCTAGAAATTATGAAGAAGAGAATATTAGAGTCCAATTAGAGAGGAGAGCTTCGGTTTGTTGTGATCGGTAGTGTTTGATTTTCAAACTATTTAGTGTATGAACAACCTGCACTTTTTACTAGCACCATCAAAATAGTTAATGGAAGGGACGCACTGTAAAGTGTTTGTTATTTTTTTAATCCTCCTAACAATTCTCTTTAGCTCTTAATCATAAGGTTTAAGGTCTGCAGCTCATAAATTATGCATTCAGTTCTAAAAGATTAAGTAATAAGATAGATCAAAATTATTTTTGATATTTTCAGATTTACATACTTTTTTGTTTTTAAAATTTACACGGTAACTAAAATTACTAAGTGCTACTACTGTTTCCAAATCTAAGTCTTGCAGGCTCAACTAAATTTATCCTTAAGTTTTTCTTACCAACGTTTCCTTTCTTCGTTCTTTCCTTCCCCGACAATGGAGGTAGAAAAGCTTAAAGGCCCTAGCAGCTACCAACACTTTAATGATAATTTAATTTAACTCACAATCTCCACCTAAGTGGCAGGGTACCTACATAAGTGCACGTATCACTTTCGTAATATAGAGCTCTACTTGAGTATGGAATATCGATCCAACAGAGAAGGTAGAACAAGTTCTCAGAAGCTTTTGTAGTAATAACAACCTAAGGGTCAATTATAGCCTACTACTTTCAGGTCCTAGTTTAGAAAATTGCTAAAGGTAGTTTTTCTAATAACTAAACCTAAGTTGCATTTCTACTCCTAAATATGTCGTGCTCTTTGTCTGCATCAAAAAGCTTGGGTGCCTAAGTGCCAAGAACCTGGCGCCAAGATGTTCTTGCAATACCTTGGCGCCCAAAAGTGGGTGCTTAGGTGCTAGACCATTTGGTTCTGTTTCGCTTCGATTTAGTTCAAATTTGCTCTAATGCTCCTACCTATTATACATGCATCATAAACATAAAAATACTTTAAATTAAAGTACAATTTTATTAAAAAGCATGTGTAAAATAAAGAATAAATTAAGTATATTTGAAGACATATCACCATAGTCGTGCTCTGAGGCGATCATCTTCAAGTTGGCATGACTTTCGATGTCCTCTGCGTTGACGTTCATTCAAGGATATTCTCCAGCTCATATTCGGTCCTTCAGAGTTCCCACTAGCTCGAAAACCGTTCAACAGGCTTTTCCAGAAGCCCCGACTTTGAGGCCAGCGTGACCACACCGAGATTAGGCATGTTCATGCCCAACCCCTAGCGTGACCATGCCGAAAATCTAGTGTGGCTGCACTAAAGCTCCCTTGAGGGCCTAAAAGCCTTACAATAGACATGAACACGCCTAATTCAAGCCTGGCCACACTGACCTAACAAAGCCCTCAACATAATTACATCGATGTATGGGTGTGCCTACACTTAAATCCCAGGAGGAGTCTGAAATCCCTCAACTGGCATGACTACACTCAAAGGAAAAATGGCCACGATACTCAGACCGAGAGCCAGACCTCATTTCACGACACTTTTGAGGTGGCGTGGCCATGCCTAATTCTCAAGTGTGACTACGCCAATTTGTCTAGTTTGCGATTTTTACACGACGGTTCCTGAACTTCCGCTGACAACGCCGTCTAACCACCAGGTAAGTCGTTCTTTACCTGTTTTTAAGCTTAAAATGGTGTGATGAGTAATCTAAGCCCATTCCTAATGAAGCAAAGGTTCATTTCTGGCTGGGAACTTGGGGATATCTTCCTTTGAGGCAGATCAAACGAAGGGACGAAGCCATTTTGCAATCAACTGAGGAGATGAGAGCAAGGGAGCATTCTAGGGGAGAACTTGAGATGAGATCCATCATCTTCTTCAAGGAGAAGTGAGGGGAACCTGTTCCCTCCAGCTTTTCCTTCTTCTTCTTCCTGTTTTTTCTCGTCTCCATCGATTTCTTCTTCCTCTCCGGAAACTCTCGGCGAGTTGAGCACAAGAGAGCTCCTTCCAAACTTTGGAGAAGGAGAACCCCGACGACATAATAATCATCGCTGGCAAGGAGAGATTCTTCATTGCTTTGGAGAAGGATAGAAATGACTTCATCATCCTCACCATGAAGGAGCTTGGATAAGCCCAGAGAACATGTCATCAACCACCACGTCATTGAGAAAACTCTAAAAACCTTTGTTCTTCCTTTCTAACAAGCCCTGGGCTTTGTGTTAGATATGATAAGATAGGTTCTTTTTGTTAGAGGGAGTCCCATAAGTTGGGATATTTTCATCTCCCTTATGAACCCTCAAGTGCCCCTTCAAACATCTTGGTCCATACTTAACGTGTCTATGGTAATGTCAATCCAGTGGTTGTTTGGTCGCCTCAACTCTAGATGAATGGACTGAGGCCATTTTGGTCTAGAAAATGAGAAAACCTCCTTTGATGCTCGTTTCCTAGGCTTTTAGGGCATCACACATACACGACATAGGCATTTTCAAGGGATGCTTTCTACATATTGAATTAAAAAATAAAAAAATAATATTTGGCACACACATGTTAAACATGTCCAAAACTTAAATTACTAATTCATCATTCCCTAATTTACTTCTTAACCACTCTCTTCCTCAGCTCAAATGCTGCCTTTTCTTATATTTTTAGGGTTGAATGTTGTTTCTCTTTTATTTCCTATAACAAATAATGCTGTAAGAAATAATATTTTTTTATTAAATATTATGAATTTTTTACTACATTATAAAGCTAGTTTTTTCATTTAATACTATATTTAATTTGCACCAGGACCGTCTAATATATTTAATTTTGAAAATCACAATTTTTTTATATTATGTACAATTAGAAGAATATTTATATCATATATTCTTAATAATAGACCAGCATATCACATGCATGTGTCATATTGTATCTTGTCTGTGCCAAAGTATCATTGTTGGTACA
>JXCR01148218.1:47926-69341 GCA_002079205.1 Phalaenopsis hybrid cultivar | reverse complement strand
GTGTTGATGTGAGATTTTTCAATTTGATGTTGTATAGAAGGACTGCTAATTTGACAAAAGATAAGAAAAAAAAAGTTCATGGAGGTATATCTTTTAATTATAGATGACTAGATGAGGAATATGATTAATATACATTTGCACCATTCTTTATTTATACAATTCAATAAGTGTAATTAGCATTAGGGCTGTCAAAAAAGCTCATCATTCGCGAACATCTCATGTTCAGCTCGATGAGTAGTTCAAGTTCGATTCGTTCGTTAAACAAGCAAACCAAACACGAACAAGTTTTTTTTTTTTAGTTTGAATTATAAACGAACAAAATACGACGAGAAGTTATTCAATCATGTTCAGTTTATTTTGATTTGAAATAAATAATTAATTAAAAATTCATATAATTATAAAATTTTATAGTGAAATTTTATGATATATTTGATAGAAAATTTTAAATTTTAAAATTTATTAAATTATTATGAAAAAGAATTTTTTAATTCAAAGTCATCTGAAAGTGGTGTCCAACTTTTTTTTGATAATTTTTTTAATAAATAATTAAATTCGTTATTTTTAAAGTTTGTTTAGCTCATTTCGAACTGAACACGAGCAATTCGAACAATTCGAACAATTGAAATTAAATACAAACAAATTAAGCCGAACATGAACACCAATTTCACGAACAATTTCAAACACGAGTCTATTTCAAACAGATCTAATTTCAAACGAACCAAACACGAACAAGAACTTTGTTCGCTTATGTTCAATTAATTTACACCCACCCCTAAGAATTAATTCGAATTTGAAACGTGGCTCTTGGATGATTATGTTACAATTCTTCTTTCAAAATATTACTAATATGCAGTCATTGGTTCACTTAAAAATCACAAACCAAATTAATTCGTACTTAAAATTCCTCTGAATTCTAATTCTATTTCTTTGTCCATAATTTTGTATTAATNGTTTTAATATTTAAGGGACAAAATAGTCTATATTGATGCACCAATTATGAATGTTAATGTAACAATCACTTCGACATACCTTGAGAACTCAGCACTATAGTGATCTAGAACAAAGAAATTAAGATGATGTTATGTTGTGTGTATGTGCTTGCGTGTGTGTGTGTGTAAGGGTAAGGATAAATTTGTTATAGGCATCTATCATTTCATAAATGGCTTGGTGTTCCCAATACAAGTAAATTTTGAAATACTATAATTGGATTCAAATAGAAGTATAACTAAACTCTTAATCAGTACAACTACTTACTAGTTATTCACAATTTTAATACAACTAAATTATTTTTCCAATAGTTTAATTGTTGAAATGCATTTGGTGGTGTTTAGGGTGGAGTTTAGTGATGATTAGTTTTATTTGGTGAAGAATTTGTAAGAGAACTCTGAAAGTGATTTGGGGCTTGAAAGGTTGTTGAAAGGTGATACATGTTTATCTAAAATCAACTATGGTTTTGGTATTGTGCTATTTTTTAGGTGATTGATATTAGATGGAGCATAAGTGGATTTTGGGTGTTGAGATATGATGGAAAATTTAAATATTCATTAGAATTATTAGGATGATATATGAGTTGTTACAGGTTATAATGTTGTATTTTTGATGGATCGAGGTGAAACTAGGGAGACAGGATTATAGTATATTTTGACTAATAAGTAAATTTGAAAAGAACAAGAGAATGAAGNATGGAGCATAAGTGGATTTTGGGTGTTGAGATATGATGGAAAATTTAAATATTCATTAGAATTATTAGGATGGTATATGAGTTGTTACAGGTTATAATGTTGTGTTTTTTATGGATCGAGGTGAAACTAGTGAGACAGGATTATAGTATATTTTGACTAATAAGTAAATTTGAAAAGAACAAGAGAATGAAATATTGGAAAGATGGTAGCAAGAAATTGTTGAATTAAAAGTAAAATTAAAAATATACTTCTTCCATCAAAGAAAGTTTTCTAAATGCGACCTAGCTTTTCTTTAAGGAAGAAAATTTCTCTAACATGATCTATATTTCATTAAAATTCTCTTTACTTGTATATTTCAAAGAATTTTTAAGAATTACATGTAAGGAGAAGATGAGTAACCCTAAAGATAGTCAAATTATAATGAAGTCATCTTAAATTTTGTATTTAACTTTTCAACTTTATCTTAAAATGTCAAGGAATTTAATTTCTATTGAAAGAACTTTTTAGAAGGTGGAACAACTCTAATAATATCATTAGATGGTTGGTCCTCCTTGCTTTAATTTAGACTTTGATGGCTTGAGATGATGAGATGAAAATGGAATGTGATGCTATGAACCTCATTTGAATAAAAATTTTGGTTTACATCCTTTTTATTCAAATGAGGCTATGCACCTCATTTGAATAAAAATTATAAATTAGTTAGCAAAGCATATATCTAACACTAATTATTTAATTAAAGAAATAATAAAATATTTAGTTGATTACACAATTTTGCATGTAGGGTTTTAAACAAGTCGAACTTGAGCGAGCTCAGGCTTGGCTCGTGTTCGGCTCGTTCGAAATGGACTTGTGTTTGATATCGGCTCGTGAACAGTGTGTTCGTGTTCAGCTCGATTTAAATATTTGTGTTCATGTTCGACTCGTTAAAATTAAATTGAAAAAAATAGATGTAAAACGTTGGATTCGAACTTAGACCAAATTTATGCAAAAAAAGTCACTAACCACATTACCACACGATATGTTAAGATTTAAACATAGATATAAATATATATAATGTATTATTATATAAATAATATATGTAATATATTATTATATAAATAGTTATATAAATTTTTTTTATTTTATTTCGAGCTAAAACCAATCGAACACAAGTGAACAAAGAGTTGTTCGTGTTCGGCTCGTTTATAATTCAAGCTTTAAAAACTTGTTCGTGTTCGACCGTTTACTAAACGAACGAGTCAAACACAAACTACTTAATGAGCAGAACACGAGCTGTTCGCGAACAACAAACTTTTTTTAATAGCTCTATTTGCATGAACAAATACTCTCTTACAACATTATGGTCATCTTCCAGCCTTTCGGAAAAAAATTACTTTTAACTTTATTTTAATGCAAAAAAAAAAAGAAAACCAAAATCATTCTATTCCTTTTCATTTCAATCTTTAAACATGCCATTATGATTTAAAGCAAAATTTTGNATCTAACACTAATTATTTAATTAAAGAAATAATAAAATATTTAGTTGATTACACAATTTTGCATGTAGGGTTGTAAACAAGTCGAACTTGAGCGAGCTCGGGCTTGGCTCGTGTTCAGCTCGTTCAAAATGGACTTGTGTTTGATATCGGCTTGTGAACAGTGTGTTCGTGTTCAGCTCAATTTAAATATTTGTGTTCATGTTCGGCTCGTTAAAATTAAATTGAAAAAAATAGATGTAAAACGTTGGATTCGAACTTAGACCAAATTTATGAAAAAAAAAACACTAACCACATTACCACACGATGTATTACACTTTAAACATAGATATAAATATATATAATGTATTATTATATAATGTATTATTATATAAATAATATATGTAATATATTATTATATAAATAGTTATATAATTTTTTTATTTTATTTCGAGCTAAAACCAACCGAACACAAGTGAACAAGAACACAAGTGAACAAAGAGTTGTTCGTGTTCGGCTCGTTTATGATTCAAGCTTTAAAAACTTGTTCGTGTTCGGCCGTTTACTTAACAGACAAGTCGAACACAAGCTACTTAATGAGTCGAACACGAGCTGTTCGCGAACAACGAGCTTTTTTTAACAGCTCTATTTGCATGAACAAATACTCTCTTACAGCGTTATGGTCACCTTCCTGCTGTTCGGAAAAAATTTCTTTTAACTTTAATTTGATGCAAAAGAAAAAAGAAAACCAAAATCATTTTATTCCTTTTCATTTCAATCTTTAAACATGCCATTAAGATTAAAAGCAAAATTTTTATATACTTTAAATATTTTATTGTGTGCTAATACTGATACTTGACATTAATCATTGTTTTAGTATTTTATCCTGCGCTAATACTGACATTGAACATTTTTTTTTCCTTTTAGGGTTTCAATAGCTTAGGCAGGTATTAATTGGAAATTCATAATCTAGCACTATATATATATAAGACAACATGAATTGAACCACCAAATCAAATACTGATTTCTTGCTCTTCTCCAAACTTTTTTCCTCCTCATTTGCAGCACATCATTTATTTAATCTATATATTACTTGTGAAAATATATGAATAAGATAATTATTGTGTGATTAATGAATCTTAAAATTTGAAACATTATGATAATTAAACTTGTTTTATATTTAAATATGGCAAGCTTCTCACTGTTTCTTTCTCTATAGTACTGTTTAGTAGATTGGTTTTTCACTTTACACTCTTCTTAAGTTGTGTTTTTCGTAACTAATCATAATTGTATTGCTCTTTACATTGTTACTATCTAGTCGATATATATGATAGTTTTATCTAGTACTTTGAGTTTAGCTTGAAGATCATTAAGAGCTCAAAAATTGATTTGAAATTTGGTTCAGATCGAGATCAGATTGAAACAAATGAGATGAGTTATAAGAAAAAATTTTGGATCGATTTTTTTCGAGCAGGTAGCTCGACTCGAAATTGGATCGTTAACAACTCTAGTGATGTTAGAACTATAAATTTATCGAATTTAGCTCGAAGATCATTGCTAGCTGGAAAATTGATTCGAAATTTGGCTCGCATCGAGATCAGATCGAAATAAATAAATCGACCGACGAGCCAAAATTCTGAATTTAATGTTTTTCAAATTGATTTTGGCTCGGCTCGAAATCAAATCATTAAGAATCCTAATTCAATCACAATAATCTGTACTCTGGTAGATTGAAAGCAAACCGTGCATTCAATAATGAAGGCTTTGCAGTCTAACCTCTCGATTGCCAAATGCAGAAAGCCTGGCAGGCGGAGGAGGAACCAAGAAGAAATCCATTTTCTTATGTTGTGTTAGGTGGGGAAGGGCCAATAGTTAGTATATTATTTTATGGGACAAAATAAGCAATATCAACTAGTCCAATGATTGTCTATATTATTTAAAAGCTTTGCAGAATGATAAATTTTTATTGGCAACTTCTCTATTTTTTTTCCGGCTGGAACAATTTAATGATAATCCTAGTCTTAGTTTATTGTCCCATTGATCTAGCTCTGAAGAGCAGGGGATACAGATATTGAGTTTTTTGGGCTCTCTGAAGTGAGTTCAGTGATATTCTCTTCTTGTATGTTAGGGCTCACTTGTCTTCTTCTTTGCTACCTTAGTAATCTTTCTTCGAGCATATTTGAGGTAAATGTTTCAACTGGTCTGACATGAAAATTTCCTAATTGTGCGGTCGGAAGGTCCTATTTTCACCATTTTAATTATGATGATTGGTCTCAGTTTACTATGTCGTTATCTTCAATGCTTTGTTCTGTTTTCATATTTGTGGCAATTTGGAGAGCAACCAAGATAGCATCATGTTCAAATGGGAAGTCAACAACAGATGGAATAGAGTATAACAGTAAAACTTTGTGCAAATGTTCAGAACCAGCTGTAGTGCATCACAACTCCCATCAATATTCATCTTGATCCAATCTTTATTAGGCTTAGTTCAATGTATAAGCTGAGGTAGTTGCCTTGGTGTAGGATTAATGATGCTGATCCCTTGTGAAAGAGTGGTAAGGGTTGCCAGAAATTTATCTGATCTTATCATACTTTATATGGACATGAGCAATAATATAATAGCAGATAACATTGAGGCTCTCCAAAAGATTGTCAAGTTTCAGCTTGTTCCTTTCTATCCACAGAAACCAACAAATGATGGCATGGGTAATGCTAAGGACTGGATTGCCAAAATGACTCTAGTCCATGTGATAGTCTATAGTCCTTCATGGAAAAAGGAAAAAAAAATATTTATGTGATAGACTTCTATGCAAAGTTCATGTGGCACTCATATATATATATTCATGTAGTAGTTTATATTTATGTTAAATTTTCATGTGTTAGTTTATGTGTAATTGTAAACCCTCATGCATTTTCTTTTGTCCAAATATGTGAAAATAAGTTATTTATCAATATTTAAGAAAATGAGGAAGTAAACCTCACAGTATTCTAAATAAATTTGTCGTTTGCAAGCTCATATATATGAAACCCTTTGAAAAACAAACTTCTTTAAGAAAATGGTGACTTTTAATTTTTTAAATAAAGTTTAAGATAACTTAAAGAAATTAAAACAATTTTAAAATCAATAATAAAATAATTATTGGTAACAAAGATAACAAAACCCTTTGCGAACCAGCATGTTCAATCGGTAACACAGCCTCCATTTCGATGGCAACATGTCTTTCCAATTCCCTTGTACCTTCGACCTTCTTCCTCGATAGGTTCAAGATGAGTTTGTTAGCTACCTCAGTCTGCCCGCTCGTCTTAGAGCAATGGACCAAAGTAAACTTCAGATCAATCCCTTATTTAATGAAGAAGTATTTCATTCATTGATTCACAAATTTAGTCTCATTATTGGTGACGATGACGGGTGGCAGCCTGTATCCGTAGACCAAATTAGTCGATATGAAGTTCTAGATCACCTCTGCATTGATTTGAGCAATTAGTTTTGATTTGATCCATTTTGAAATGTAGCCGACCACTATCACGAGGAACTTCCTTTGGCCTTTTAACAGAGGAAACAACTCGAGTAGATCCAGTCTCCACATGCTGAACGACCAAGGACTGACTATTGGCTGTAGCTTCCGAGCCAGCTGATGAGGTAAGGGGCGTATTTTTGACACTATTCACACCTTGTTGAGACTTTTGTTGTATCTTTTAAGAGTGTTAGTCAGAAGTACCCTTGTTGTTGCACATGGTACACTAGGGTTTTCCCTCAAGAGTACCTGTCAGATTCTCTCGAATGCACCTCCCGAAGCACGTATTTGACTTCATCCTTTCTCAAACACCTTAGGTAGACCAAAGTAATGGACCTCCTAAATAACTTTCCATCGATCAATAGTTATAAGGCGGCTTTAATTTTAAAGCGTCTTGGATCTTTGATGCTTCTTTCTATTTCTCCAATCTCTAGGTAGTAGATAAAAGGATCCATCCAGCTTTTAGTTTCGTCGATCATTATCTTCATGGCTTATGGTTCGTTAATCGTCACCCCAGTAAGCTTTATGGGGCTTCCCCCAAAGTAGTCGCGTTTGGTGAGAATTTTAGCTACTTGATTGTCTTTTTGGCTGATGTGCTTGATGCAAAAGCTCTTGAATATTATGATTTCCTTCTTCATCTTAGCGAGGTACTTGACCATCATCTCATCTCTGGCTTCGAATTCTCCATTAACTTGACTCCCAATCAGCAAAGAATCATACTTGAGGTCCCAGGAGCCTATTTTATAGGCCAAGTGGAGTCCGACGATCAGCACTTTGTACTCTGTCTAGTTCTTTGTGACCTTGAGTTCCACTGAGATTAACTAGTAGAGGAGTTCTTCGGTCAGGCTACACAGAACCAGACCAAGTCCTATCATTGATTGCTTGGAGGTCCCATCAACATATAGAGTCCATGTTTTGTCATCATTGACAACTCCTTCATTCTGTCCTTCTGTCATAGAGAAGTCAACTAGGAAGTCTGCAATCACTTGATCTTTAATTGTCGTCTGAGGTAGGCCATGTTGAATTCACAGAGCTCCACTGCAAACTTTAGTAGTCGATTAGAGTGCTCTGACCGTGTGAGTACAAACTTCAACGTATGGTCCGTGATGACCCGAAATGGATGCATCTGGAAGTACATTCAAAGTATACGAACTGAAACAATCAAAATAAGGGTTAGTTTTTCAAAAATTGGATACCTAGTTTTGGTGTTGTGAAGCACCCGCCTCGTGTAGTAGATTGGGTACTACTTGCTTGCCTCCTCTCGGACCAGAAATGAGCTTACAGCCTCTCGTCTGACTCTGAGGTAGATAGACAAATCTTTCATTGGATTCATACTCTGGATCAGTGGTGATTTTACCTAGGAATCTTTCAAGTTCCTGAACACCTCCTTACATTCAGTCGTCCATTCAAAATGATGATTCTTCCTTAGCACCTTACTGAATGTCGCGCACTTGTCACCTGATTTTCGGTTGAAACGGCTGAGTCCTACAATCTGATCGATTGGCCTCTTAATTTCCTTGGTACTCTGTGGAGGCGATATATCTAGGATTGTTTGTACTTTTTTGTGTTGGCTTTCAGTCCTTCAGGAGTCAATAGGAAGTTGAGGCACTTTTCGACCGTTGCCCTGAAGGTGCACTTAGAGGGTTTTAATCTCATATTGAATTTTTTGAGTGCTTTGAATGTCTCTTTCAGATCTTTGATGTGTTGATCGGTGAGTTAATTTTAACTAGAATATAATTGACATACACCTCAACATTTTTTTCTTTTTGAATGGAAAAAAATTACATCCAACAGGCGCTAAAAGGTTGCCCCTGCTTTCTTAAGCTTGAAGGGCATTACGTTAAAACAAAATATGTCTTGCATAGTAATGAATGTTGTTTTCTCTGCATCAACTAGGTGCATCTTTATCTGGTAGTATCCCAAATAAGGGTTGAGGAAATTCATGATTAAGTTTTTGACCGCTGCGTCCATCAAGGTGTCATTGGGCAAGCGACATTAAGATTAGTGAAGCTGATTCACTAACACACATCTGTCATTTGCTATTATCCTTCTTGGCCATCATTATGTTTGAGAGTGAGGTAGGGTACTAACTTTGCAAATGTAGCCAACTTCCAACATTTTCTGTACCTCCATCGCTACTGGTTCAACCAAAATTTTAGCAGTCGGCCAAATCTTCTGCTAGACATACCAACAATAGGGGTTGATATTCAGCGTGTGGCATGTTGCATCAATTGAAATGCCAGAAATCTCTGTTGTGAACCAAGAAAACACCTCTCGATGCTCTTGAAGCATTTCTATCAACCTATTCTTAAACCCTGCATCAAAATGTTCACTGATGAGGAAAACCTTACGGGGATCTTCGTTAGACACGAGTACTTGAAGGATGACTTCACTGGTTTCAAGATCTCCTTCTCTCTGGATTTGAATGTCAAGTACTTCGTGGGTAACATTCTAGACTGCTCACAGGTAGCAGCTCCTAGACTGCTCCAAGTTCCCTTGGACAGTAATTATCTCCCCATCACATGGTAGGTAGAAGTGACCACCCGATAGTTGTTCAGGAGTGGTCAACCGAAGATGGCATTGTAGGTCGTCGGAGATTCCCCTACGAGAAAGTCTTTAGTACTGTTGTACTACTTTTCAGGCTCTTCTCATGAGATTGCAAGGGTGATAAGGCCCAATGCCTTCTTTCTTTCTCTGGAGAATCTGAATAATAGGTTGACCAGTGCTGTCAACTAATCGGTCTTCAAGATAATCTTATCAAACACCGTCTTGAACAAGATGTTCACCAAACTCGCAGTATCAACAAGGATACTATCCACCCGATAGTTATTGATTAGTGTTGTGATGGATCACCTTGTTGTAGAGGTTCCCCTCCGGTGGGAGGTCAACGTCTGTAAAGACCATGGGTAAATGTTTACGTGTACATGGGATGACAAAACATACCTCATCCGAACATTATCTTTTCCAATCGGAGGGTCGATTTTCCCCCCGAAGATGGCTGAGATTATTCTCACAACGTGGACCTCATTTGCTCAGAAAGTCCTGTTTGGGGGTTCTCCCACTGGGGACTTGACCTGTCGCTAAGTATGCGCGCTGATCACTATGAACTCCTTGAGTTTCCTAGCACGGATGATCTCCTCAGTCAGATTCTTGAGGTGATGACACTACTCTGTGCTATGATTGCGTTCTAAGTGGTACTGATAGTACCTTTTCAGGTCCCATAAAGTTGGGGGCACCTTCAGCGGCAGGGGTAGTTTGAAATGGTCATTGTTTTGGATAGCATGAGCTACTTCGGCCATTGACACATTAAAGGGTGTCAAACTCTGCATTTCTTGATAATCATGCAGTCGCTCATAATATCGTGCTGACCGTTGGTCAAAGCTACGCTTCTGGTCACGGTGCTCCTGGTTATTTCCTTGTTCATTCTGGGACTTGAAGTTATTATTTTGGTGACTGGCAGAGTATTGTATGTCTTTCACCCTCTGCGATTCACTTCGTTCTTCCACCTTTTTGAGGGGTGGTCGAGCTGCTCCTTCCTACCTCTAGGAGAACCTTGGAGATTATATCCTCATTTGCCATATTCAATGTTTCAGGAAAAATAATGGGTTTAAACAAGTTTAGATCATACTTGAATCGTTTGCTTCAAACCCCTTATTTTAAGGTTGTTATGCCTATTTAAGGCTTCAGGTTCTTAACTTTCAATATCTCGTTCTGGAAGTGAGCGATGTAAGCTACCAAGCTCTCGTTCTATTCCTGGTTGAGGTCAAGTAGGGTGTCTGAGTCTTTTCTTGACTTTTATACAATCAATAAGTGCGAGATGAAGAGTTTTTTTTTAAACTTGTAGTAGTTGGGGATTGTTTCATTCAGTAGACCATTGAGTCATCGAAGTGCTCACTCTAGGAAGAGACGACAAAGTATGGGGCTGTCAACTTGAACTAGATTGACTGATGGCTCGAACTACGCTACGTGGTTGATAAAATTGGTCTTCCCCTTGAAAGGATCCATATGCGGGATCCTTTGCTTGAGAGAGGGTAGTTTCTCTTTTGTTTGACGAGAAAATTCTCCCCCTCCGACCGGATTGTTACTGACATCTGCTCTTCCTATCGTCTGTTAGCCTGTGCAGATGCACTTGTGTCGGTGTATTGAGACTCACTTTGTTCATCCGTCTGTTAGTTGTTGACTTAGGCTCTGTTTGGCGCAGCTGCAACTTTCCAGCTTTTCAGCTGCAGCTGCGCTACCCCAGGAAGCTGCTGCGGGGAAACTGACTGTCTGTTTGGTGCAGCTGTGTGAAAACAGCTGTGGGGCAGCTATTTTTGGAGAAATGACCATGCTGCCCCTGTTTGTTAAAACTGTTTAAAAGAACTGTAACAACTACATTGTTGAAACTTCTAAAGCGAAAATTTATTTTTAAACATAACTTAAAGTTCATATACCCTCACTTCTAAAAGAATTTTTTTTTAAGTTTAATAATTGTAAATGCTCCTTCATAACTACAATAATTGAGTAAAGCTAGGGCAAGTTACAAATAACTGAAAGCATTTAATATACCTTGTAAATGCACTTGTTTCATCTCCCATATTACAAAAATAATTGAGTACAGCTCGGGCAAGTTACAAATATAGCACTACAAACATTGAAAATTACAAAGCCAACACCCTTTTTCATTGGAGTGTTATGGAATTATTCCTGCATAGGGATATTTTAAAATAGGGTGATTTAATAGCACCTATATTATAAATACACTTTCATTCAAAATGGCAAGGTACGATAGAGATATACATTGAACGATAACATTTACAAAGTTTAGGAACTTGAGATATACCATCAATGCAAGTATGAATTTCGAATTACGGAGCCTAAAAGAAACAAATTGTATAACCACATAAGAACAAAGGATTTAACGTGGTTCGGTTATGCTGACCTACATCCACGGGAAGGGAATCAAATATATTCATTATTGTAATAACAAAAATACATCGCTTCAAATCTACAATGTTTCATTGTCATTGCTATGAGATGAAAGTAGACCAAGAAAAATGTGTGGCCATTTTCATACATGTACAATATATTCCTTTCCTCGTGAAAAAAATAAAATGATGTCTTCCATATTGCTTTGACAAAATAGATCAAAGACATGTTGTCCCAATTTCCTGAATTCTTTCGAGCTGCTTAAAAAAAATTTATAAATATTGCTTCATTCTTGCTATCAAACAACCTTTGAGAGCATGATCTCCTCTTTTCAGCTCTATGAGTTGTGCAAAGTGATATGTATGTTCATATGAAAGTTCAAGTGTTAGATATGTAAATGTAGAAAGAAAAAAAAAATGTACACATCAAAAGATCCAAAATTTTTGCTCTATGACCAGCTATCCCCATAATTCATAAAACAGGTTCTTTAAAGAGATCATAACAGGTTCATATGGAAATAGAAACCTGCTTTCAGATTTCAGAACAAGTGCATCAAAGAAAGTAACAACAAAGAATCAATAAGGCACAATAATGTAGTTGTTGCTCACTAAGCCACATTAATGGGAGAAATCAGGTGACACCGACGAGAAGTAGGGAGAAGAGAAATAAGAAACATAATTAATGCATGTAAAAGTGTGGACTGTAAGTTTCTATACATGGCTCTTTCCTCTCACAGGTCCTTGAACAAACAAGCTTGTATCAATCCAATATCAAGATAGAGTTTAGAACTACTTTTAATGCCTCGTATATTTCAACAGCTCGGGCAATCATAATTAATTTCAAGAAAACAAAACTGGTTATAGGAAAAATAGTTGCTTTTAAGGAAAAAAAGGAAGCAGAGCTACTTAAAGAAAACAAAACTGGTTATAGGGAAACACATGTGCTTCACATTCCACCCAACTTTCAAAATATACTTACATAAAACAGAGTTCTCTATCACTCAGTTCATTTGTACTGACATATCTAAAACGTGAAGAATCTCTTCAGGCTAAAATGAAGAATTTCAGCAAGCTACTAAAGATAAAAAAACTATTGTATGTATGTAAACCTTATAAAAACCTACAGCAAAAAATATTGTAAAGTAGTATGTATGTAAACCTAAACTTCACAGCAAATTGGTGCATTTCCTCTTAATCAAGCCTCGTAGTCCACAGGTTTCAGCAAATCCAAAGCAAGTTGGACGTCAAGGCATGGAAGCTTGTGGTAATGCATTTAGAAGAAAAATTGAACATTTCATGGTAATGCATTTAGAATAAACATTAAAACTTCCTCCAATTCCTATGTCTTTACATATATAACACCTAAACTTCACTTTATACCTGTATACCACCCAATTATTTCATTTATACCACCCATATTGTTGATATGTAAATCTTCACTTCACGCCTAAACTTCACTTTATAAGCATATATCACAACACAATTAGAAATTCTCAACAGCAAATTCAAAGCCTGTATATCTTCCATCTATAAGCAAAATTTGAAGTTTGGATGTTAGATACGTAAATGCATAGGAATTAAGTGGTTGGTATGTCAAACTTCCAAATATAAAATAACCATACAAAGGAACATGATAACATTTCAAAGCAAACATATCATCAAAGAGAAGAAAAAAACCAATATAATTAAGTTGAATTGTACAAAAAAAGTTGTTTAATATTACTTCAGCCGAGGAGCGACGGAGGAATGGACGGAGGAGCGACGGCCGGCGGAGCGACACAAGAAGGGCAAACGAGTGAGACAGCGAGGGCACGAAGTTGGGAAGAAGAAAGGGCTCAAGAAAGACACGTGGGAAGAAGAAAGGAAGGAGGGTTTTTGGCAGGGCTCGGCGGGAAGAAGAAAGGGCTAGAGGAAGAAGAACACACGCGGGAAGAAGAAATGGACGAGGGTTTTTGGCGGGGCTCGGCGGGAATAAGAACTCACGTGGCAAGGAGGGCGGGGCAAAAGGATCCTTTTCGCGAGCTAAAAGCTCTGCCGTGGGATCAATATAGCTTCCAGCTTTTCTCCCGCTTTCACTTTGCCGTGTCGCGACGCTGCGAGCCAAATGCCTCTTTTTCGCGATTTGGGGCCGGGGAGCCGCAAAAAAGCGGCCCCAAACGGACCCTTAGTTGTCCGGGACAGGCGGGTTCACCGATGGACCCTCTGAGGTTCCGTCTCCATAAGAGGTGCATGGTTGTTCCTCGAGTGATTGCTGCTTGGAAGACTTCGAATTGTTCCATCATGAGAGTCATTTGAGCCTGCATCTACTGGTTTTGTGTGTGCGCTTATGGTTGCGTAAACTCTTTATTGTGTTTTATGTGCACTATTTCTCTTTGGGAGCTTTCTTCTTCGTAGTCTTTTTGGCTTCTCGTTTACTGTATGAACCAAGCTCACAGAACCGTCTTTTAGGATGTTAGATCCTAATTTTTTTTGTGAATCATGACCCGAGAGCTAGAGCTGGATGAAGAAGAAAAAGAAGAAAGAGAGAGTTGAATAAGTATGAAATTCCTCATTGTAAGAGTCCAAGAAGAGGTTCATCGATTCATATTTTTGCTCCTTATTTATAGGGGTGCATTTTGTATAATTATGAAAATGAGAGAACAATTACGTAAACTGTTCTTAATGTGATTGAAATACTATTTATTTGTATGAATTCATGTAATATTTGCATTACGATTTGAATTTCAATTATGACGGCGATTAGCAGGGCGACTGACTTGACGTCGGTCGACTGACTCGACGGGGTGAGTGACAATTGTGGCCCCCCAACGTACGTGTTGGTTGGTCGAGGCGTTCGGCCACGCGGCGATCTCGTTTGTCATGGATCAATCGATCTGTTGCGGTTGAGCACTTCTACGTGTGTCTTGGTCGGTTGAGACCGCATGTGTGGTCAGCCATTAAAATCTTTCGCTGTGGGAGACCAAACACATTTTTCCCGCCCAGATGGTGGTGGGGTGGTAAAAACTCTATATGTGTGATCTTCATTTGAGCCGTATAATGNATAAATAATTAAAAATTCATATAATTATAAAATTTTATAGTTAAATTTTATGATATATTTGATAGAAAATTTTAAAATATAAAATTTATTAAATTATTACAAAAAAGAATTTTTAATTCAAAATTATCTGAAAGTGATGTCCAACTTTTTTTTGATATCTTTTTTTAATAAATAATTAAATTTGTTATTTTTAAAATTTGTTTAGCTTATTTCGAACCGAACACGAGCAATTTGAACAATTCGAACAACTAAAATTAAATACAAACAAATCAAACCGAACATGAACACCAATTTCACGAACAATTTCAAACACGAGCCTATTTCAAACAGATCTAATTTCAAACAAACCAAACACGAACTAGAACTTTATTTGTTTATGTTCAGTTCATTTACACTCACCCCTAAGAACTAATTCGAATTTGAAACGTGGCTCTTGGATGATTATGTTATAATTCTTCTTTTAAAGTATTACTAATATGTAGTCATTGGTTCATTTAGAAATCACAAACCAAATTAATTGGTATTTAAAATTCCTCTGAATTCTAATTCTACTTCTTTGTCTCTATAATTTTGTATTAATCCTTTTTTCTATTAAGTTATATCATGTACTCTGACTAATAATATAGTTATAATTTGCGCAGGAATCATGCATGTGATGCAAATCTCTTGCGATTCTGTGGGTATAACTCCATCCTACTGCCATGATTGAAGAATATATTTTGAATTTTGCATGAACATAATGATAGTTTTAGTTATAATAAAACAACAAAGAATTATCTAACAAGATGTTGAGGCATGTAAGTTTTAATATTTAAGGGACAAAATAGTCTATATGGATGCACCAATTATGAATGTTAATGTAACAATCACTCCGACATAAGTAAATTTTCTAGATGATCTAACCCAAAAATGGCGTGTGTGTGAGGATAATTTTGTTATAGGTATCTATCGTTTCATAAATGGGTTGATGTTCCCAATATAAGTAAATTTTCTAGATGATCTAACCCAAAAAAAAATTAAATTGTGGCCTAGCTTTTCTTTAAGGAAGAAAATTTCTCTAATATGATCTATATTTCATTAAAATTCTCTTTACTTGTATATTTCAAAGAATTCTTGAGAATTACACGTAAGGAGAAGATAAGTAACCCTAAAGATAGTCAAATTATAATGAAGTCATCTTAAATTTTGTATTTAACTTTTCAACTTTATCTTAAAATGTCAAGGAATTTAATTTCTATTGAAAGAAAATTTTAGAAGGTGGAACAACTCTAATAATATCATTAGATGGTTGGTCCTCCTTGCTTTAATTTAGACTTTGATGGCTTGAGATGATGAGATGAAAATGGAATGTGATGCTATGTACCTCATTTGAATAAAAATTATAAATTAGTTAGCAAAGCATATATCTAGCACTAATTATTTAATTAAAGAAATAATAAAATATTTAGTTGATTACACAATTTTGCATGTCGAACTTTAGCGAGCTCAGGCTTGGCTCGTGTTCGGCTCGTTCGAAACTGCTTGTGTTTGAAATGGGCTTGTGTTTGAAATCGACTCGTGAACAGTGTGTTCTTGTTCGGCTCGATTTAAATATTTGTGTTCATGTTTGGCTCGTTAAAATTAAATTGGAAAAAAATAGATGTAAGAAGTTGGATTCGAACTTGGACCAAATTTATGCAAAAGAAGACACTAACCACATTACCACACGATGTGTTACAATTTAAACATAGATATAAATATATATAATGTATTATTATATAAATAATATATGTAATATATTATTATATAAATAGTTATATAATTTTTTTTATTTTATTTCGAGCTAAAACCAACCGAACACAAGTGAACAAAGAGTTGTTCGTGTTCGGCTCGTTCGGCCGTTTACTTAACGAATGAGTTGAACACGAACTGTTCGCGAACAACAAGCTTTTTTTAACAACTCTATTTGCATGAACAAATACTCTCTTACAGCATTATGGTCACCTTCCTGTTGTTCGGTAAAAAATTCTTTTAACTTTAATTTAATGCAAAAAAAAAAAAGAAAACCAAAATCATTTTATTCCTTTTCATTTCAATCTTTAAACATGCCATTATGATTAAAAGCAAAATTTTGATATAATTTAAATATTTTATTGTGTGCTAATACTGATACTTGACATTAATCATTGCTTTAGTACTTTATCCTGCGCTAATACTGACATTGAACATTTTTTTTTTCCTTTTAGGGTTTCAATAGCTTAGGCAGGTATTAATTGGAAATTCATAATCTAGCACTATATATATTAAGACAACATGAATTGAATCACCAAATCAAATACTGATTTCTTGCTCTTCTCCAACCATTTTTCCTCCTCATTTGCAGCACATCATTTATTTAATCTATATATTACTTGTGAAAATATATGAATACGATAATTATTGTGTGATTAATGAATCTTAAAATTTGAAACATTATGATAATTAAACTTGTTTTATATTTAAATATGGCAAGCTTCTCTCTGTTTCTTTCTCTATAGAACTGTTTAGTAGATTGGTTCTTCACTTTACACTCTTCTTAAATTATGCTTTTCGTAATTAATCGTAATTCTATGGCTTTTTACATTGTTACTATCTAGCCGATATATACGATAGTTTTATCTGAATTTAGGTTGAAGATCATTAAACACTCAAAAATTGATTTGAAATTTGGTTCAGATCGAGATGAGATTGAAACAAATGAGATGAGTTATAAGCTAAAATTTTAGATTGATTTTTTTTGAGCCGGTAGCTCGACTCGAAATTGGATCGTTAACAACTCTAGTGATGTTAGAACTATAAATTTATCGATTTTAGCTCGAAGATCGTTGCTCGCTGGAAAATTGATTCAAAATTTGGCTTGCATCGAGATCAGATCGAAATAAATAAACCGACCGTCGAGCCAAAATTCTGAATGTAATGTTTTTCAAATCGATTTTGGCTCGACTCGAAATCAAAGCATTAACAACCCTAATTCAATCACAATGATCTGTACTCTGGTAGATTGAAAGCAAACCGTGCATTCAATAATGAAGGCTTTGCAGTCTAACCTCTCGATTGCCAAATGCAGAAAGCCTGGCAGGCGGAGGAGGAACCAAGAAGAAATCCATTTTCTTATGTTGTGTTAGGTGGGGAAGGGCCAATAGTTAGTATATTATTTTATGGGACAAAATCAGCAATATCAACTTGTCTAATGATTGTCTATATTATTTAAAAGCTATGCAGAGTGATAGATTTTTATTGGGAACTTCTCCATTTTCTTTCCAGCTGGAACAATTTAATGATAATCCTATTCTTAGTTTATTGTCCCATTGATCCAGCTCTGAAGAACAGGGGATGCAAATATTGAGTTTTTTGGGCTCTCTGAAGTGAGTTCAGTGATATTCTCTTCTTGTATGTTAGGGCTTACTTGCCTTCTTCTTTGCTGCCTTAGTAATCTTTCTTCGAGCATATATGAGGTAAATGTTTCAGCTGGTCTGACATGAAAATTTCCTAATTGTGTGGTCGGAAGGCCCTATTTTCACCATTTTAATTATGATGATTGGTCTCAGTGTACTACTTCATTATCTTCAATGCTTTGTTCTGTTTTCATATTTGTGGCAATTTGGAGAGCTACCGAGATAGCATCATGTTCAAATGGGAAGTCAACAGCAGATGGAATAGAGCATAACAGTAAAACTTTGTGCAAATGTTCAGAACCAGCTGTAGTGCATGACAACTCCCATCAATATTCATCTTGATCCAATCTTTATTAGGCTTAGTTCAATGCATAAGCTGAGGTAGTTGCCTTGGTGTAGGACTAATGATGCTGATCCCTTGTGAAAGAGTGGTAAGTGTTGCCAGGAATTTATCTGATCTTATCATACTTTATATGGACATGAGCAATAATATAATAGCAGATAGCATTGGGGCTCTCCAAAATATTGTCAAGTTTCAGCTTGTTCCTTTCTATCCACAGAAACCAACAAATGATGGCATGGGTAATGCTAAGGACTGGATTGCCAAAATGTCTCTAGTCCATGTGATAGTCTATAGTCCTTCATGAAAAAAGGAAAAAAAAATATTTATGTGATAGCCTTCTATGCAAAGTTCATGTGGCACTCATATATATATTTTTTCATGTAGTAGTTTATATTTATGTTAAATTTTAATGTGTTAGTTTATGTGTAATAGTAAACCCTCATGCATTTTCTTTTGTCCAAATATGTGAAAATAAGTTATTTATCAATATTTAAGAAAATGAGGAAGTGAACCTCTCAGTAGGTTCTCTTTGTGAATATTCTAAATAAATTTGTCGTTTGCAAGCTCATATATATGAAACCCTTTGAAAAACAAAACTCTTTAAGAAAATGGTGACTTTTAAATTTTTAAATAAAGTTTTAGATAACTTAAAGAAATTAAAACAATTTTAAAATCAATAATAAAATAATTATTGGTAACAAAGATAACAAAACCCTTTGCGAACCAGCACGTTCAATCGGTAACACAGCCTCCATTTCGAGGGCAACATGTCCGTCCAATTCCCTTGCACCTTCGACCTTCTTCCTCAGTAGGTTCAAGATGAGTTTGTTAGCTATCTCGGCCTGCCCGTTCGTCCTAGAGTAATGGACCAAAGTAAACTTCAGATCAATCCCCTATTTAGTGCAGAAGTATTTCACTCGCTGATGATCAAATTAAGTCTTATTATTGGTGACGATGACGAGTGGCAGCCTTTATCTGTAGACCAAATTAGACGATATAAAATTCTAGATCACCTCTGCATTGATTTGAGCAATTAGTTTTGATTCGATCCATTTTGAAAAGTAGTCGACCGCTATCACGAGGAACTTCCTTTGGCCTTTTAATAGAGGAAACAACTCGAGTAGATCCAGTCCCCACATGTTGAACGACCAAGGACTGACTATTGGTTGTAGCTTCCAAGCCAGCTGATGATGTAAGGGGCGTATTTTGGACACTATTCGCACGTTGAGACTTTTGTGGTATCTTTTAGGAGTGTTAGTCAGAAGTACCCTTGCTGTTGAACATGGTACACTAGGGTTTTCCCTCCAGAGTACCTGTCAGATTCTCTCGAATGCACCTCCCGAAGCACGTATCGGACTTCATCCTCTCTGAAACACCTTAGGTAGACCAAAGTAACGGACCTCCTAAATAACTTTCCATCGATCAATAGTTATAAGGCGACTTTAATTTTAAAGTGTCTCGGATCTTTGATGCTTCTTTCTATTTCTCCAGTCTCTGGGTAGTAGATGAAAGGATCCATCCAGCTTTTACTTTCGCCGATCATTATCTCCATGGCTTATGTTCGTTAATCGTCGCCCAAGTAAGCTTTATGGGGCTTCCCCCTAAGTAGTCGCGTTTGGTGAGAATTTTAGCTACTTGATTGTCTTTCTGGCTGATGTGCTCAATGCAAAAGCTCTTGAATATTATAAATTCCTTCTTCATCTTGGCGAGGTACTTGACCATCATCTCGTCTCTGGCTTCAAATTCTCCATTAACTTGACTCCCAATTAGCAAGAAAACATACTTGAGGTCACGGACACCTATTTTATAGGCCAAGTGGAGTCCGACGACCAACACTTTGTACTTTGTCTAGTTCTTTGTGACATTGAGTTCCACTGAGATTAACTGGTAGAGGAGTTCTTCGATTGGGCTGCATAGAACCTGACCAAGTCCTATCATTGATTGCTTGGAGGTCCCATCAACATAAAGAGTCCATGTCCTGTCATCATTGACAACTCCTTCATTCTATCCTCCTGTCACAGAGAAGTCAACTAGGAAGTCTGCCACACTTAAGCTTTAATTGTCGTCTGAGGTAGGCCATGTTGAATTCACTGAGCTCCACTGCAGACTTTAGTAGTCGATTAGAGTGCTCTGACTGTGTGAGTACAAACTTCAATGTATGGTCCGTGATGACCCGAATTGGATGCATTTGGAAGTACATTCAAAGTATACAAGCTGAAACACTCAAAATAAGGGTTAGTTTTTCAAAAATTGGATACCTAGTTTTGGTGTCGTGAAGCACCCGCCTTGTGTAGTAGATTGGGTACTGCTTGCTTGCCTCCTCTCGGACCAGAAATGAGCTTACAGCCTCTCGTCTGACTCTGAGGTAGAGAGACAATTCTTTCGTTGGATTCATACTCTGGATCAGTTGTGATGTTACCAAAGAATCTTTCAAGTTCTTGAACACCTCCTTACATTCAGTCGTCCATTCAAAATGATGATTCTTCTTTAGCGCCTTACTAAATGTCTCGCACTTGTCACCTGATTTTCGGTTGAAACAGCTGAGACCTACAATCCAATCGGTTGGCCTCTTAATTTCCTTGGTACTCTGCGGAGGCGATATATCTAGGATCGCTTGTACTTGTTTTTGTGTTGGCTTTCAGTCCTTCAGGAGTCAATAGGAAGTTGAGGAACTTTTCGGCCAATGCCTCGAAGGTGCACTTAGAGGGTTTTAATCTCATATTGAATTTTTTGAGTGCTTTGAATGTCTCTTTCAGATATTTGATGTGTTGTTCGAGTGAGTTAATTTTAACAAGAATATAATAGACATACACCTCAACATTTTTTCCTTTTTGAATGGAAAAAAGTTACATCCATGAGGAGCTAAAAGGTTGCCCCTGCGTTCTTAAGCTTGAAGGGCATTACGTTAAAACCAAATATGTCTTGCATATTAATGAATGTTTTTTTCTCTGCATCAACTAAGTGCATCTTTATCTGGTAGTATCCTAAATAAAGGTTGAGGAAATTCATGATTGAGTATCCAATCGCTGCGTCCATCAAGGTGTCAATCTTAGGTTGGGGG
>JXCR01148218.1:19540-44614 GCA_002079205.1 Phalaenopsis hybrid cultivar | reverse complement strand
TGAACTTGAGCAAGAAAATCATTCACAGATTGACCCGATTCTTGTTTTAGATTATGAAGCGTAGTCCATAACTGGAAGTAATGAGCAAGTTCAGTGGTCCGATATCTATTGGCGAAGAATTTCCAAATTTCTTTTGCAGTGTCATAATCAACAAATTGGATGTGAATGTATGGAATAGAGGTGTTACAAAACTAGATAATAATCTGATGGTTTTTGCTGTCCCAATTTTCAAGGCGATCAGAAAATTTATCCTCAGTTTCGTTTTGCCGTTTGGTTGGTTTATCGATATCTCCAGTAATAATACGGCAAAGCTTGTGACTGATCAAAAAACTTTTCATTCCTTGGACCCATAAATTATAGTTTGAACCAGTCAAAATTGTTGCAATATCCTATCCCTCCATTGGGAAGTGGATGTGACAAAGAATCACACGAAAAAAAATAAATTCGATCGCAGCGGGAGACAGACAGAGCTCGATCACAACGAGGAATCACGTTGAGGCGGTTCGTGGCGAGGTGGATCGCGTGCGGCTTGCGGCAGTAGAGGAGACAAAAGTTTCGGATTGAGTCGCGAACGGGAGATAGAGCGAGCGGGAGGAAACAGAGCTCGATCGCAGCGGGAGACAAAGTTGCGGAAGATTAAGTCGCGAACGAGAGACAAAGTTGCGGAAGATTAAGTCTCGAACGGGAGACAGAGCGAGCGGGAGGAAACAGAGCTCGATCGGCTCAGGCTCGAGGACAAGGCAGAGATTACGAGCGGGAAATTTTAGGGTCTGATACCATAATAATTGAAGAAGATATTTGTATTTCTTGATTCTCATTAGTACAAAGATGGGCGGTATTTATACAAATATTCTAAGATTTAGAATAGGAAAAACAGTAAATTGAGAGCATAAATTAAGCCTAAGCCTATGGAATCAATGCTAATTACACCATATCAGGGCAATTAATGCCCTTGAATTATGGCAATTAATGGTCTTGAATTATTTCCATTTTAACAGCCATAAAGGAGTAAATCCTGATATAGTAAATATTTAAGCATAGAGTGTTTAACGGTTAATATTTTGTTAATGTAAAAAATGGGTGGTCGTCTACTTTAAAAACTTGTGAGTGTATTGGGAATGAAGCAATCAATGGAATGCACACAAAGTTGGAGTAAAAACAAGAAGGGGAATCTATAAATATGCAGAAATTGGCAAACCTGTTGCCCTTATTTTCAGATTGCTGCTGTTAATCTTATTAATTTTACCTGGAAAAGCTGGGTTATGGGGCTGTTCAGTTTAGCCTTTATTAGATGTTAGCCTTATCATGATTGTAGTATTGGTTGATGTATCGCTATCTAAACAATAACAACAGAAACTCTTAGTGGGATAATGGCTTGTTGTTGCTATCACTATTTGTTGCTGCTATCGCTATCTCAAAAAAAAAAAAAAAAGTGTTTGGTTCATTGTTATTGTATGTAAACGATATTAGTTAAGATTGTAATTGTTTGATTCATGAATATCAATCTTAAGTGCTCTGGTCCTCTGTGAATTAGCAGGGGAAGTGCACTTGATATTAAGTTCATATGACAATCTTGTTTGGTTTCTTTCATTCTTGTGTGTTCAGGTGAGAATTATGAGAAATGCGATTGCAACATAAGAATCCATTTATAAGATTTCTCCAAGCAGCATGATTTAGAGGTTTTAATTTAATCAAAGATGTTTGAGTGCCCGACGATGCCCGTCATTTATAAATTTACATAGCATGATATCATAGATAATGATAAACCAAACAACCTTGTAGCGCATTATAGGAGAAGGGCACGACTCATATCATATACTTTTTTCACATGCATATTTTTTACTATTTTTTTCTCAAATATTAGGACTATATGCATACTAAAATAGTTGTCTCTATCATATATAGCATCCAATCTAATGCCTTATTTAATATTGAATATTTACCCATTGATTATTTTAATATTCATTTTACTTTGGGAATCTGGTAGTCATATTGTCTGTGCATTTTCTTATCTAAAGCGGTGTTCGCTACCATGTATATGGTTCTGACAAAATACTAATACGGTATGTTATTTATTTCTGATTCTACACATTGTCTTTTTTTTTTTAATTGTATCTTTAACAAGGAGTGTAGAAACAAAAATAATAAAGAAAACTACTTTGCTAGATTTTCACTTGAATCATTTTGGGCTGCATTTTGAACTTTAATGGATGCATATGGATCGTTAGCTAAGTAATAGAAAGTTATGAAGTACAATTTAGAGGAAAAGGGAGCTTTATATTGGTTGAAATTATTGCGGCTGCCGCTCGCCATACTGTCATGTGCAAGTGTGTAAAATAGCAAGTTTTACACCCTTTGGGAAAAGGGAGTGTAAAATACTAATATGTGCAAGAGTAACTGACATGGGAGACAGAATCACTGCAATACTGTGGCTACCAATTGAGGTTACTGCAGAAGTGATCCGAAGGAATAAAATTTTTTTTTTCCTTCTATTTTCTAGTAAGTTTTTTTTTTCTTCTTTCTTTTCTAGCAATTTCCTATTTTTCTAGTTTCTAATTAAGTCATTTTCTCTTAAGGGAGCTTTATATTGGTTGTATTCTGATTTTGGGATTTTTTTTTGGCTTGGTTTTATGTATTTTGAGAGTTTATTCTCTTATTTCCTCCCTTCTAAAGTGTTGTAGTCTTTTCCTCTCGCAAGTGGTGAGTATGTAGCTTGCCCAAGAATAGATCGCTGTCTGCCGCTCGCCATACTGTCATTTGGTCGCTGATTTGAGCTGGACAGTTGTCAAAATAATCACTGTCTGCTTTTACAGCAGAAACTGCCCCTTTTCTGCTTTCCAATTCATTATCCTGTCGCAGTTGACTCGGTTTTTAGCTATAAAGAAGTTGGGATACTCCACAATCAATCCCATAAAGATGATCTGTGATAAACAAGCTGCCATCAGTATTGCAAAGAATCATGTGCATCATTATATGACCAAACACATTGAGATTGACCAACATTTTATCTCTGAAAAGGTCAATGGTGACATTATTCACTTGATCTACATTTCAACTATCTTCAAGTCATTAACGTTTTCACTAAAGCTCTACCGCCAAGCAGCTTCTCTGAGCTGAATACCAAGTTGGGTTTTTACAACATATATGAGCGAGAATTATGAGAAAATATAGGAAGATTTGGTTGGAGACAATTTAGGAACTCCTTGATGAGTTTTATCTCCTTCCTATTTCTTCTTATTTCAGTTTATTTTCATAATTATTTCATTTACATATTTAGGGTGGATATATTTGGTAAGATTGTAAATTAGAAAATAATAGTTGTCCTATATTTGAGCCTCATAGTTCATGATTTGGAATAAGATTGTAGAGATAATTCTTTCCTTATTTTTCTTCAATTTACAAAGAGAACCCTACTGAAAAGCAAAAGAAAGTAGATACTCAAATAAAAGAATGCTCACAAAAAAGGTAGTATGTGAAGTATCAAGGAGAGAAGCTGAAGAACTAAGCTCATTGTCCCCAATACGTCAAAAACCACTCCAGATATTGTTATTTGATCATGGACTAGTGGGACAATAGCTTTATGTCTAACCATAATATTAATGATTAACCACCCCCCCTTCATCTTCTCAAGACTCAAGAGCAATTTGTTTTAATTGTTGCACTAGAAAATAACTTTAAACATCAATATATAAATGGTGGCAAGAATCCAATGGAGATTAAAGTCAATGCTAAAATGACAAGAAAAAGGCAAGCCAACAATATCTTCTATTCGATCAATAACCATAATAATTTATAACATCCCACACATATTACAAACGCTCCCCTGCAGTACAATACCAACAATAATAGATTGCATTGTAGTAAAAACTTCCAAATCTCTCAATGTGATGACATATAATTTATATTTTAAAGCAACCAATAAGAGTTTTGTTTGATTCTAGTGAATCTCATTCGATCATATCAAATAAATTCACATTGAGTGCACCAATTTTTTTAATATTAGATTTCATAAACTTGGCAAACTTATCAAACCAAACTCGTGGAGATTTTTTAAGGCCATAAAGTGATTTTCTTAGTTTACTAACAAGATATTTATTTGAGCCATTTTCCAGCCCAGTGGGATCTCCATATACACTTTTTTTTCAACATCTCAATTCAGGAATACATATTCTTGATATTCAGTTGATGCAGTTCCCACTCTGCCTATTGCAAATGAAAGAACTCTTACAATATTTAGCTTGACTACTAGTACAGATGTCTCTTGATTGTTTATTCTATAAGACTGAGTGAAACCTTTCACCAACAACTTAGTATTGAACTTCTCAATGCTCTCATCTACCTTGTATTTCACATTAAACATCCATTTGCATCCAATAGGCCTTTTGTCTAGAGGAAGTTTTGTAAAGGTGTATGTGTCATTTTGTTCAAGTGCTTGGATCTCCTCTTCAATTGTTTTTTTTTATTTTGGATTTTGAAGTGCTTCATGAATAGACTTGGGCATATGCACACTATCAAGATTAGACACGAAAGCTTTATAAGGTGATGATAACTTCTTATATGCAACATACTCCTGGATATGATAATTAGTACAACTTTCCCTATCTTCTTTATTGGATTCCACCTCTCTTAGAACTTCAGAGATGTGGGTTTAAGTTTGGTTGTGAGGTTCTGTGGTTGCATATTGTATTTGTCTTGCTCAATGGATTTCTTTCTCTCATCATACACACAAAGTTTCTTATGCATTTCCTTGTTAATCTTAGGTTGTTTATCTCAAGTGGTGGAACATGAGAGACCGAATGGTTAGAGGGAAGTAGAATAGTTTGTGGTGACTTTAGTTCATTGTGGGTATCCAGAGTAGTGTCCTAAGTTTGATATTCACTTAGATTCTCCCTCGGAATATCAAATTCGGGACAATAAAGTTGGTTTTCAAAGAAGGTAACATTCAGATAATTAAAAGTATTTTTTTATAATGAATGAATAACACTTTTACCTTTTTTTGTTAGAAACATACCCAAGGAAGATACACTTGATAGATTTTAGGTCAAAGTTTTATACGGTTTGGTTGATGAATGTGAACAAAAGAGGCATCCAAATATTTTTAGAGGAAGATTGGATGAGAAGGCTTTGACATTATGGTATTTTTACATTAGAATATTGAGAGAGGCTTTGAATCCAATGACTCTGCCTGGCATTCTATTCATGAGGTAGGTGGCAATGAGTACAACATCTCCTCAGAAAACTTTTGAGACTTTACGACAACAACAACAAACCTTTATCCCACTAAGTCTACATGAATCCTTTTTCTCCATTGCATCCTCTTGAGTGCCATATTTTCATTTAATTATAATAAATTAAGATCATTTTTTTATACAATATTCCCAAGTTTTTCTAGGTCTACGTCTGCCTTTCTTAATTTAAGTCGAATCTTAACATCTACTCTACTAGCCGGATCATAAAAAAGTCGACGTTTAATGTGACCAAACAATCTAAGACGACTCTCTTTATATTTGTTTGCCATTGGAGCTGTGCCAACCCTATCACAGATATATTCATTTCGCATTTTGTTTCAAGTGTAAAGCCACTCGTCCACCTAAGCATTCTCATCTAGACAAACTTAACTTAGTTTTATGCTTCTCTTTTAAAGGCCAACATTCAACGTCATAGAGCATTGTAGGTCCACCATCATGTTATAAAATTTTCCTTTCAATCTAAGCGGGGTATTTTTCTATCACACAATAAGATCGAATCATTCCTCCACTTCAACTAATCAACTTGAATTCTACTAACATCCCCATCTATATCACCATCACTTTGAACAATATAATTGAGATATCAAAAACGTTTACACATTCTAATAATTTGATCACCCATAGTTACAACTCTGTCATTAGAGCTACTACTACTAAAATTACACTCAATGTATTCTGTTTTAGTTCTACTCAAACGAAGGCCTTTAGAATCCAATGTAGATCTCCATAATTCAAGTTTTTCTTGAGAGTCAGTGAAAAGCATACACCAAGGTACATCCTCTTGTAAATGTCCAGTAAGAGCATCCATAACTAAAGCAAAAAGAAAAGGCCTCTAAGCCCATCCCTGATGTAATCCAACTGAAATAGGATCGAGATATCTAAAGCATTTACACCTTTTGAACAGTAGATCAATATATCTAAAATGTTCACACCTTCTAATAATTTGATCACCCATAGTTACAACTTTGTCATTAGAGCTACTACTACTAAAATTACACTCAATGTATTATGTTTTAGTTCTACTCAAACGAAGGCTGTTAGACTCCAATGTAGATCTCCATAATTCAAGTTTTTCTTGAGAGTCTTATCCACAAGAAGGATATCATCGGCGAAAAGCATACACCAAGGTGCATCCTCTTGTAAATGCCCAGTAAGAGCATCCATAACTAAAGCAAAAAGATAAGGTCTCAAAACCCATCCCTGATGTAATCCTACTGAAATAGAAAATTTTTTTGTCAATCCTCCTTCTGTTCGAACGCAAGTAACAACTCCAATATACATATTTTTAATTGACTTGAATATAAGTCATGTCTATACCTTTCTTCTCTAGAACTCTCCAAAGGATTTCTCTTGGAATATTATTGTAAACTTTTTCTGAATCAATAAAAATCATTTATAGATCATTCTTATTCTCTCTGAATTCCTCCATTAAACCTCTCAATAAATGTATAGTTTCCATAGTAGACCAATTCGACATATATCCAAATTGATTATGAGAAATCTTTATATGTCTTAACCCATGCTTAATTACTCTCTCCCATAATTTTAAATTATGACAAATCAACTTAAATCCTCCATAATTTACGCACTCTTGTGCATCCCTTTTGCTCTTAAAAATGGGGACCAAAATACTTTTTCTCCACTCCTTAGGTGTCTTTTTAGTTTTTAAATTAATAAGCCAAGAAACTCCCAAATTTCCTAAATATTTCCGCACTTTAATAGAGATATCATCAGATCCGACAAATTTACACCCTTGATGACCCCTCAATTTCTTTTTTATTAATGCAACATAAAAAATTAAAGATTTTATCATTATTAACGATATTAAATATACTTAAGTCGATTGTATTTTCAAAAATTTCATTAAAAAGTTTATCAAAATAATTCACCCAACTATGTTGAATATCTTTTTTTTTAAGAAACACATTTTTATTTTCAACTTTAATACACTTTACTTGAGTTAAATCTTTACTTTTATTTTCTTTTCTCTTCTCTTTGTTTGGTTAGTTTATGCATATATTTTTCACTTTCTTTAGTATCTAATATATTATAAAAATCACTACAAGTAGAAATTTTAGCGTCACAGATTGTTCATTTAGACTTCCTTTGAGCCATTTTATATTTTTTTTTCCAGTTTTCCAAGCTTCTGCATTTAAACCAGTTTTTATAATATCACTTCTTATTTTTTATCTTTTCTCGCACATTATTATTCCACCACAAACTATTTTTATTTATTAGAATTTTTTTTTGATTCTCCAAGTACATCTTTTGCTACTTGTTTAATAGTGTTCGCTATTTTATCCTATATATAATTTACTTTTTCATGAACATCCCAAATCTTGAAATCTTGAAATTTACTTATAAAAATAATTTTATTTTTTTAGAACATTATTAAAGATCTATACATCTATTTTTCCTCTCAGATATCCCATTTTGTTGTGGAATTTCAACACAAGAACTCATATGGAGATACATCTTTTAAAAGGCAGGGAATTGAATAATTCCTTTGCATTATTAGTTTTGAAAATTTGAATTTTGTGATGGAAATCATGTTATAGAAGGACTGAAAAATTTGCGTAGTTTCAAAATTTTTTTTTATGAGAAATATCTAATTAGTCTAGTGTGGTCATCAATAAAAGAGACAAACAACTTGGGTCCATTGACTGTTTTTAATTTTGAAGGTCCCTAAACGTCACTATGGATGATTGAGAAATGATGTGAGGATTTGTATTGGGACAAAGAATAAACGGGACGGATATGTTTAGCCAATTGACACGTTTTTATATTGATAAAACTCTGGCTTTTTATTATTAAAGAGACGGTGGTATAACTTTGCAATATAATAAAAATTGAGAAGACTTAGAAGACAATGCTATAACAAAACTTAACTTTCAATAAATTCAGATACAATAGACTCAAAAGTATGAGAAGATGATTGTGAAGAAGACAATTGTGTGTTAAGAGAATAATTTTCTTTGAGCAGGTATACAATTTGATGCAATTCAACATCGACAATCACTTTTTTTGAGCTGAACACCTAAAATTCACAGGAGTTGGAAAGAAATTTAGTAACACAATTCAAGTCATGAGAAAGTTTGATGATTAAAAATAGGTTGCAATCTAATTGACAGACATATAACATAGAAAAGAGTTGAATATCTTTAGTGTCTTTTACTTTTTTTTGAACAATCTTGGACTAAGATCTATGGACAAGTCGAATAAATTTAGAGTTGGTGAACTCTTGATAGTTTGTGAGAGCATGAATATCTCCAATCATGTGATTAGAAACACCTGAATCTATTATCTAAGGTCAAAATCTTTCATAGTTGGCTAGATAGGAGGAGGATATGATACCTTGGTGTATCATCAAGCTGGTAGATCGCACAGTTGTGCTCTAAAGAAGTTTCTTTAGCACTTCCAATTGTTCATTGGTGAAGGGACTAGGTTCGGCCGACTCTTTAAAAGTAGTAACATGGGCCTTGTTGTTTTGTTGTTTGCTCCATTGTCCTGATTTTCAATCTGCAGTTTTTCATGTAGTTTTCAACACTTGTCTTTTGAGTGACCAAGTTTCTTGCAAGATTTACATAAGGGATGACTCTTCTTTGGTTTTTACTCATGAGAGGAGTTGCTTGTTTACAAGGTGAAGCTTTCAATGTTTGATGAATTCACACATCCTCCCCCATGAGCTTCTTCCTACTTCTCTTCCGACGTCAGCAAATGCTTCCCTAGCGGTAGAAAGAGGCTTCATCTTTTTAATTCTTCCTCCGATCTCATCTATATTTTCATTTAGACTTAATTAGAACTTGATCATCCTCTTCTTCTCCAATCTTACTTTATATAACATAACATCTTGTGGGCACTTCCTACATAACTATCATAAATATCTAATTGTAACTAGTACTTTCTAAATCTGTTGGAGTATTGAGTCACACTTAATTTTTCTTGTCGGAACTCAAACAATTTTATCTTGATGCTGAACAATTTTGCAGTTTTTTGGTACTGAAATAAGTCTCATGAGATGCTTCCCAAATCTACTGTGATGTCTTATAAGGCAAAAAATTTCTCCAATCTCTGTGATCATAGAATTGATCAACCAAGATACGACTATATGGTCCTAGATCTTCCATGAATGATGGTTAGGATCAGGAAGTTCAAGAACTGTGCCATCTTTCGTGAGATGTCCCTCTTTTCCTTTTCCACAAATGTTTATAAACACAGATTGAGACAATTGAAGGAAGTTTTGACCATTGAGTTTTTTTTTTGGTTATGGCGAGTGTTGAAACAGGGACCATAAGTGCTTGTAGGGAATTTGGGGCCAACAGAGAGGTTCTGGGAAGTGCTTTGATGCTAATAACTGCAGAGAGAAGCTCCTGTGGAGGGCTTGCAAGAAGACATGTGGTTTCAAGGAAGATTCCGATGTTGGATAGTTGCTGTAGAAGCTTCGATTATAGAAAAAGGGATCTAGAGTTTATTTCATAGGGCTCTGATACCATGAATAAAATTAAGTAGAGAACTATCTCTGAAATCTAATTCCAATCATAAATTATGGCCTCTCCAGCGGTTGAAAAAGGGATCTAGGGTTTGTTTCGTTGTGCTCTAATACCAGGAAGAAAGTTGAGGAGAGAACAATCTTTTAAATCTAATTCCAAATTATTACTATGGAGTTACATATATTGGAACTATTCCCTTCTAATTTACAACCTTACCCACTATATCTACCCAAAATATCGTTAGGAAAGAAAATAATTCTGAAAATAAACTGAAATAAAAAGAAAAACGAAGGGAATAAAACTCGTCAAGGAGTTTCTCAAATTGTCTCCAATCAAATCTTCCTATATTTTCTCAGCATTCCACATAAGCATTAATCTCTATCTTTACATTTATGCTTGATCCACTAGCTCTATGAATGCAATACATTTGATGGCAAATATCATGCCAAAGTGAAAGTTATGATCTGATATTTGTGGCTGCTAATAGAAAGAACAAATTTGACAATCAAAGCAAACTAGGTCTTATACTCTTGACCAATTTTTTTTTCATTGCTTTAGCTTTTTGAAATTGTTCATTAGCTTAGTGGGATCGTTCATTGAAAAATACTATATAAATAACCTCTCAATGTTTGCCAATGGAACCAATGCATCTCATCATTGGCGCCACCCTTTAGTCATCAGCACATTCCTGCAGTTGAAACAGTCATATCCTCCTTGTGCTCTTCAGTATATTTTATGCCTCGATTTATTTATTTATTTTTTAATGTCAAACCGTGCATTAGATTCAATTTATCCACCATCCCATATAATGTAAGAGGATGCGGCTTTAAAATGTTTCGACATTTATTTATTGCGCTATTCGCATAAACAATCACAGTAGGGTATCAATTTCAATATTGGCTCGTGCAATTATATATTGTCCTGTTATTTGAGTTATTTGTATGCTCAATACTGATTAATTTACCGTTTGGTTTGGTTGATTATACCGTTCGTTGGGTTGATTTCTGTGATACCTAAGTTGCTTAATACTGCTTCAATAAGTTGAGCACTAACATTAGTTATCATCATAATAAGTGTTGAAACATCGAGAGTTGGGTTTGAACATTCCAAATGTTTTTAGTAGCAACTTTCAGCAAGGACCTCTACGATTATTTCTGACTTCTTAAGTAGCTCAGAACATTGATTATCTGAGCCGGGATAGTATCTCTATTTTTTAGCACAGTTTTATAGAAATAGAACATAACAAAAATAACATAAAAGTAATCACCAACTACATTAAATATGATAGAACCATATAATAATGACTATTATTAATAACCTAATATAATTTAACCTACTATTCGGTTTTATGACATTAAAGTACGCGGAGTACAAAATATTTGTGCACGCATCTTTGGGATGCTCTTTCTGGTTGCATCTTATGAGTAGAACCATTTTCATTTAAAGCCATCATATTTTGCACAAATGTAGAGCTTAAGAAAAAGCAAAGCACTGAATTGTTCATTCAATTTTGTTTGTTCTTTAATTTCCTTTTTCTCCTGATAATCCTTCTTCTTTGCAAGTTAAATTGTAAAAGAAAAAAAAATTGCTATTATGTTCTTAACTGCTCTTACTGTTAGGTTTCATGGATTGTGTGGCCTTCTTGATTTTATTTCCATGCAGTTATTATTTTGAAAAGAGAAATTAGCATATGTCCATTATTGTGAACCTCGTAATTTTAGTAGCATGTCATGCAGCTCAAGTCAAAAGTTGGTGAAGTGATGTCCTCTCCTGCCCTCACACTCTCACCTGACAAGACTGTCTTGGGTAATGTTTTGCCAAAACCTTTGCTTCCATTGTCCAAACTAACTGCTGCTCTTAAATTATTACAAATATCTCATTTTGATATTTAATTGTGATAATTACTATTTTTCAGATGCTGCGGCTTTGATGCTGAAGAAGAAGGTCCACAGGATACCCATTCTAGATGATAAGCATCATGTTATAGGTAAATATTATAAAGGAATATAGACGTACATACCACTCAATTTCTATGTATTTACATACCTAACACCTAACTTCAATTTTTACACGCATGCCACCTTGCCTATGCATGAAATGGTGTATTTCACCTTTTAAGTTAAATGATGGTATTTTTTATGTTATGAAAAAGGTTTGGGTGGTATAAATGCAAAAAGCATAATTTAGTATGTAAATGCCCCATTTTATAAGCACAACTAATGGTTTTAACTGCTACATGTGTGACTGAACAGGCATAGTTACTCGCACTGACGTATTCCAAGCATTGGAGACCGCAGAGGTTTAGTCTCACTCGTTACTTAATCGCGCAGCTTAACCCTTCCTTCTGTATATATGAGAATGGTTTGTATGTGTGGATTAGTTTATAGTTGTGCATTATTCTATAATATGTTGACGATGAAACTGGACCTTTTTTAATAATGTGCATGTAAGGGTTTTATGTGATATTTTCTAATAAAATGATGACTTGACTTGGTTCTTTAATCTGAACCCAGTTTCTGGCCCATTCAGTTAATTAGAACTGTTTTTTTATTTATTTTGATATGGCGACTCTCTCCTTTTTTTTCCCTATTTTCTTGACCCTGTTTGGTGGTAGGAAATCAAATTTTCTAAAAAGAATTTGGTAAATGGTTATTGTATGTACTACTAGCTGGTCGCAGATATTTGGTTGGGTGCTAAAGTTTGATGTTCTCAATTTATATGATGTGAAAATGGCATACAAATTGAGTGGGGCCAGGTAGAAATCATATTGGATGTATTTATTTCAGGAAATATACATACATTTCATTCAATTTTTATGTATCTGCATATCTAATGTCTAAACATCGATTTGCATGTACGTGCCACTTTACCTATGTATGAAAAGGAGGTTATTCTTGTTATTCAAAATTTTTTTCTGAGTGATAACATGGGCAAATTTTTCACCTCAGCTTTAATTGTGCTCATCCCTAAACCCAATGATAAAAATTGTTGGGATAATTTTAGGCCAATCTCTCACCTCAGTTATTTTTAAAGTTATGAGCAAAGTGATTGTTTCTTGGCTCCAACCACAAATCTCTAGAATTATCTCCCCTCACCAATCTGCTTTCATTCAGGGGAGAGATATAACTGATAATATACTCCTTGCACAAGAAATGGTGGAAGATTTAGATAAAAAATGTAGGGGTGGAAATATGGTTTCAAGAAAGCTTTTGACACCATAAATTAGGATTTTATTCAGAATATTTTGAGAGCTAGAGGATTCTCACCTAACTTTTGCCACATTATCAAGCGATGGTTGGAGAATAACCATTATAGCATCTTGGTGAATGGTAAGTCGTATGGTTTTTTCTCTACTCAACGCGACATTAAGCAAGGTGATCCTTTATCCCCAACTATATTTATCTTGGCTTTTGATTATTTCTCACGTTTGATGAATCATTGAATGAGGCACATCCTTATATTCAATATTCACCCAAATAAAATGTTATGGTTAGCCATTTGGCTTATGCTGATGATGCTATTTTGTTTTCCAACACTATCAAAGCTGCTATTAAAAGTATCATGCATACTCTTAATGATTTTCAAAACACTTCTGGCTTACTTTTTAATAAAGCTAAATGTCATCTCTATTTTGGGAAAAATGTCAAATCTACTATTGCCAATTGGGAAACCTCCTATTCTGGTTGCTCTAATGCTGCCTTACCCCTTAAATACCTTGGAGTTAATATTCTTCGTGGTTGGAGGAAACAAACTCAATTAGATGCGGTGGTGGAGCGTATTAAGACCAAAATTGCTGATTGGCGTAATGTCTTTCTTTCTAATGGGGGTAGATTCACTTTATTGAAAAGTGTCATTCATTGTATACCTTTATATGTTATGCAGGTTCTAAATTTGAAAAAGAGCACTCAAAAAACTCTTGAACATATTTCCAATAAGTTCCTTTGGTCCGGTGGGGGAAAATAAAAAATTTGGGCAGGTTGGCATAAAGTTTGTAAACCATGCACTTCCGGGGGCCTTGGTTTCAAAAATTTATAGCATATTCCAGAGATTAATATGTGCAAATTATGGTTCAAATTTAGAGCTGGTACCTCTTTGTGGGCTAATTTTCTTCTTCATAAGTATTGCACACAGTTGCACCCTTCTGTGGTGAGTTGGAAGGTTGGAGATTCAAGAATTTAGAAATCTATTCTAAAAGCCAGATCAATTGCTAATCAATATATTTACTGGGATATTGGGGAAGGTAAGATTTCTTTTTGGCATGAACACTGGGGTATCACTAATTTTCATGATATCAATCCTCCTTTGCAAGAAGATGATTTATTGGTCTCTCATTGATGGATCAATGGGCATTCAGACTTATCTAAATTGAGGGATTTGGTGGGGGATTATGCTGGCCCTATTGCAAATATCTCTTTCTCAGAATAAGAAAGATACCCTTATCTAGAAATTCTCCTCTAACGTCTCCATTACTAAAATGTTATACAATCATTTACATACTTATACTGATTGGAGGTGGGGACATCCTATTTGGAATGCTCTCATCTCCCATTCTATTTCCTTTTTTCTGTGGAGATTTTTTCTCTCCTTGCTGCCTCTGGATGATATTTTGAAGCTTAAAGGTTTGAGAACCGTCTCTAAATGTTATATTTGCAGCTAAGGCTGAAGAGACTTTATCACATCTATTTTATGATTGCTCCTTTTCCAATGTTGTTTGGTTGGGGATTGGGAGGCAGTTCAATATTTTTTGGCCACTCAGATCTTCGTTAGAAGATTATATAGCTGCTTGGAAACATTCACCGCNAGGCATTTCAATATTTTTTGGCCGCTCAGATCTTCGTTAGAAGATTATATAGCTGTTTGGAAACATTCACCGTATAAAAAACTTGCATATTTCTCTTTGGTGGTTCTTTGGTTTATTTGGTCGGCAAGAAACAACTATAGGTATGATAACTCCCCCCCAAACTCTTTCCTTACTATTTCTTACATACTTTCTAACTACTATAAGGCATGTCGTACATTAAGGCTGAGCAATATCGAGCCTTTACCCCAACTAAACAGGAGGCCTTCTCTTGTCAAATGGGGTAGCCCCCTTTTGGTGGCTGGGTTAAGCTTAATACTGATGGCAGCTGGTGTTCACAGGCTGCCGGAATAGGAGGTGTTTTTAGAGATGATTTATGCAATCATTTATGTCACTTTGCTTCACCGGTTGAGGCAGTTAGTCCTTTGGAATGTGAAGGATGGGTTGTTTTGATGGGTATAAAGATTGCAGTCATTTTTCACTTCTCAAATTTGGTTCTGGAAATTGATTCTTTGAAGATTTATCATATGTTAACTAAAGAGACCCTCCCCGATTGGGATTTATTGTATCTGTTTAATCGTATATCGAATTTAATCTCTTCACATCAACCAAATATTCAATTCAGCTTTACTTACAGAGAATGTAATGCTCCTGCTAACTGGCTGGCAAAAAATGGCAATAATCTCTTAACACTTAGCACTCTTCCCTCTCATCCCCTCAAAAAGCTACTGCGTGGTGATAATCTATCTATACCATATATCAGAATATAGTTACTTTGTCTCTGTTACACTTGTTTTCTCTTGCTTACCTGCACTTTATGCCTATCATAGCCTTTCTCATGCTCGAGCACTGGTCCTCTGTTTTATGGGGCTCCCTGTCTTCTTACTGGAAGTTTAGTTGCTGGGATAGCTCTTAGCCCACTGTTTTGTATTTGTTTCTTGGGTGATTATGGCGGATGCTTCGAGCTGCCGTGTCTAGGTTTTTCTTTCTTGCTGGAATGGAACATGTGGTGTTATCTGTGGCTCGGTTTTCTCTCTTGCTGGTTTGGAACATATGTTTTCATGTTGTTCCTCTTTTTCTGTGGATGTTCTCACCAACGGTTGTTCTTGTTTTCCGCTGCACTGCCTTGACTTTGGTCCCTCTACTGCTCGGTTGAGCTTCTCTATTTTGCTTGGCTGCTGATCAACTTTGACTTCACTACCTGGACAGAGGTTTCTATCTTTTGCTGCAATGTTTTGCTTCATAAATTTTGCATTTTCTTTTGGTTTGGCTCTTATTACAGTTGCTACACAGGGCTACATGGATACATGGCTCTTTTTCAAGTTACTTGGGTAAAAGTTTTGTTTATTTTTGGGCATACTTGTATGTATTTTTTTGGGAATTTTGCTTGTGTGGAGTTGTACTGTGGGAGGTGCAGCCCTTATGGGTGTGTTTTTGTATTTTGTTTCTTTTAGATATGAGGATCCACCTCCCCTCTCCCCCTTTTTGTACCTTATTTAATCTAATAAACTCGGAGCCGTATATGCTCCTTCCCAATATATATATATATATATATATATATAGTCAAATCAATGGTTCTATTAAAGTATTATTACATACTAAATTTTAATGAAGCAACACAAATGCTGAGATTTGAAAAACAAATATATTTCAACCAACTAAAAGCAAAATGAACAATATTTGATATTTAACTATGGAATTTCTATATTGAACATGCAGATAAATTAGTCCATTAAACTGCCCGGCTCGACATTGCCGCTCAACACATTATGAAATGGGAGAGAAAATAATTTTAAAAAAAACTTCTCATGAAGGATGGAAATGAGATTGAATTTGATGATTTGTTGCATCAAAATCATGAAATAATGAGGCGAGGATAACGAATGATCAACTATAATTTGAGTTTTTCTTAATAATTTGTATTAAAAATTGAAAGCATAGTATTTATAAAGCATGTATTTTTAAAACATGCTGAATCACGAGCCAATTTTCTTGATTATGATAAAAATTCGGTGCTGATAGAACAAAGATTTTTGACCTCACCTAATAGTTCCTTAAAAAACCTTCATACATAAGCTTTATTTATAATGAAACATCAAATAAAACATCTCTCAGGCACAAAGGAAAACATGAATATAACAAAGACTACCAAGCTCAACTAAGTCATGCAAACAAGTACTCATTTTGTTTCATCCTTCNAAAAAAAAAAAAAAAAAAAAAAAAAAAAAAAAAAAAAGCCTTCTCATGAAGGATGGAAATGAGATTGAATTTGATGATTTGTTGCATCAAAATCATGCAATAATGAGGCGAGGATAACGAATGAGCAACTATAATTTGAGATTTTCTTAATAATTTGTATTAAAAATTGAAAGTATAGTACTTATAAAGCATATATTTTTAAAACATGCTGACTAACGAGCCAATACTCTTTATCATGATCTAAATACGGTGCTGATAGAACAAAAATTTTTCACCTCGCCTAATAGTTCCTTAAAAAACCTTCATACATGAGCTTTATTTATAATGATACATCAGAAAAACATCTCTCAAGGCACAAAGGAAAACATGAATATAACATAAACTAACAAGCTCAACTAAGTCATGCAAACAAGTACTCATTTTTTTCATCTTTTATTCACATGAATTCCTTTGCAGCATGGGATGAACTCCTAATGCAAGGCTGTGACTGTTGCTGGAGCTTCTTCCAACTAAACTTATAAAAAACAATAAGAATTAACATCAATATAGTATAAATATATCATTAAATAAATATGTTACAAATTAGCTTGAAACGTGGTACACAAGAATGAGAATCTGAACATTATATTGAAAGTGACACCACAATTTTCTTCATCATTTGCTAAAGTTATAGTCATCTTGTTCTTAGGATGCTCATAACTTTCAACCAAACATGAATGACTTAAAATTATGAACAAAAAACAGTTCGTGTCCGGGAACAGTTAAATAAAAATAAATTAAAATTATGAATCTATATTCTTATTCTTATTCCTTTCTCCGCCCGAAGAGCACTTGCGGATAGGGCTGTCAAAACGGCTCGTTATTCAGGAACAGTTCTTAAAAAGCTTGTGTTCAATTTGCTTACTAAATTAACAAGCCAAACATGAACAATTTTTTTGGGCTCGACATGTAACTAAGCTGAACAATACTAAGATTTTTTCGTTCATGTTCGGCTCATTTTATTTCNATATATATATATATATATATATATATAAAGAGCCCGATCATCCCTTATGTGCCTAAGAATTCGAGTACCACACCATACACTCGGGGGAAACTTACAACTGACAAGCAGATGCCTGATTAACTGATATAAGTACCTGACACATATATGTATATATATATATAATTGATGAAAAGTATCTTTAAAAAATTAATTGACTACATGCAAATGAGTGGAATGCAAATGTATTTTTTATTTGAAATATAAATAAGCCAAGCATTAATAATAATATTTTTTCTTTATCAAGTTTTATAATCAGAGTAGACAGGAATCCTAATATTGGCGGTTATTAGCGGCCCGCAGCTCATATTTTTAACTGCCCCGACATCCTCCCTCTCCAATCTCTGCCGAAAAGCCTCGCTTGTGTCACCGTATCCATAGCGACAAGCCGCTACGGACGACGGCACGGCCTTACCCCTTCTACTCCTGTTCTTCTCCTTGGAACCGCTCTGCTTCACGACAAGCCTGGCCGTAGCCCTAGCGCGCTGGTGCTCGAGGAAACGCTCGCCAGGGCTTGGAGCGGCGGCGCCGGTTCCCTCCGGCTCAACGACGGAATGAGCGATGGGGGGCGATACCACAGTCTCCACCGCAGGCGGCCTGCGTGAGGCCTGACAAACGATCGGCTCGGTATAACATACTCCCGTTTTTCTCATCCTTCCTCTCCGCTCCTACCAGAAACTATTGAGGAAGCTAAGCCTGTTCGTGACATTTTCCCTCTTGGCTCATCCCGAATTTACTAAATCCGTCGATTCACAGCTTTTATAGTAAATACCGGATTTATCGCGAATTACGGGAGGTCAGGATTTACGGAGGCATTTTTTGCTGTTTGGCAGAATTTTGCTTAAATCCTGCATACATTCTGCTTAAAACCGGCTACCAAGCAGACCCCAGCGCCGTCAAGGTGCATGCTTCTGCCACCCTGCCTATGGAAGACATGGAAATAGAAAGGGCAGAAGGAGCGATAGAAGAGGAAAGGGAAGTGGGCTGCAAGGGCGGACTTGAGGACGCGGAAGACACCGATGGAGAGGCAGATGATGACGAAGACGAAGAAGATTTCACGGTGCAATTCGAAGGGGACCCACTCAGCTTTGTCCAGGAGGGAGACCAAGGAGGCACCGAGCTCTACCAACATCTCGAGCGGCTCGAGTACGAAATCCGAGCCGAAAGGAAGCGCAAGGCCTTGCAACAGTGGTTCCATTACAAATTATCTCTACATTCTACAATAATGGCTTATAAATCTAGTCAATTCAAGTTTTTGATGATTGTGTGCATTCTTGCAGTGACGGGCTAGCAAAGAAAACTAAGAAAGATGAGGTTCTGGGTGTTACCATGGAAGAAATTGAGGAGATGATGAACTTTGGATTTCGTAAAAAAGCAAGAGCTGTATGTTATATTTGCATTTCAACCATATTTGATTTTCTATATAAAGGGTGCTTTATTTTGATAATTTATGAATGAAGAATGATTTTGATTTAGTTATTGCTTATAAATTCTTTCATTTTTGTGGTGCATTTGCTACTCTCATTTCGATTATATCTATTCTTCTAAATGATGCAAGTCATCTTGATCTAGTAGTTGAAAGCTTTATCTTTACCAAGAGGTCTTGGGTTCAAGACTTTGCATATGTGGGGTACATGTGTTTGCATGTGTGGGGGAAAAAATATTTTCTTTTAAATGTGGTTGAACTTGATATTATTTAATGACTCATTGTATCATATCTTGGATTCAATGTGTTTGTGCAATTGTAGAACCTTGCAAGTTAAAGTCATGGGGATGATCTTCCCTTGTGTTGATTTATGGCTTTATAGTGCTGGAAGATGACTGAATATAGTTGTTCTTTTACTAGTATGACGTAGTATCTCTAATGAAGGAAACCTGTGAATTGAAAGTTACTCAAATGACCTGATATGTTGATCAAGATTGAAGGTGAAAATTAGTACCTTATAAGTGTTTGGTTGGGTAACTAAGTTGGAATTTTTTTTTTAATCTGTGGAAATTGTGTTTAGCAAACCATAGCCTTCAAACTATTTTTGTCTGAATTTCTTTGGAATTGGATACTAGAAATTCTCTCGCCTTCTATGCTATTTGCATTGTACTTATGTAGAAATAAAGCCTAACATAGTTATTGCAATTCTATAAATAAGTTAACATTATTAATTATAATAATATGTGCACTATTTAAGGTATGTATATAATTCCACATTGTAAATTTCTATACTATATCTTACATGTATATGTATTTAACACAATAAGCATTAGCGATGAATTTTGATTTTAAATCATTAAAATCTATGTTTAATAATTTTGAAAATAATTTGATAATGTATGTTTTTTTTGACACATTGGATGTCATTAATAATCAAATAATGTAATATAAGATATTAGATTATTGTAAATGTGTATCTATTTACATGCTAACTACATCTTTTGAATAAGAATATTCTTAGATTTACCTAAAGTTATCATATGCTTTATGTTAGGGCAAGTTTGCTATATCAAACTAATTTCAAAATTGGGTAGGAATATTATCTTTGCTGAAAACAGCGGCAACATAACAAGAATATTATTATTATTATTATTAATTATAGATTAAAAGTTTAATGCAATTATCATCCCAACTCATTTCAAGGAGAAATGCGATCTACTTCCGAAACTAAGATCCAAACACTTATAAATACTTTTACTAAAAAAATTGGCTCTTAACACCCAAACAACTGAAGTTGAAGTATTTCGTTGATAGACTCCAATATAACACCTTTGAAGTTCTTGTTTGCCATTCTTAGGAATGGAATTATAGGTGTAAATGAGTCCTCGAATTACGGCTTAATTGAGCCAAGCTCGTCTAAGGCTCGTCTTGCCTTATCTCTAGTGAGGCGTACACAATTAGGTCAAGAGTTTTCCTATAATTAAAATAACCCTACTAACGTTCCTTACTTGCATATGTAATACACTATTAAGGATGTAATTGAAATTGTTGCTATCAACATAGTCATTATTTTAAAATCTAATAGATATTCTTATTAATTAATATTGATAAAATAAGAAGAACATGATTGAAATTTAAGATGGAAAATAATAAGAGAATATGGACACACACACACATACACACACACACATATATATGGACTATCTCTATTTTATGTCTATAATTATTGAATTTTCTAGCCTAACTATTAATTATGCTATGCTATGTATATTGATATGCTCATTTTCCTTTGGTATCGACAATTATCTTATGTTGTTGTGGTTTAGGCCAAGAAAAGAGGGCGGAAGAAAGGATCTCGAAATAAACTCACGCCAGAACTTAGCAATAAAATTGGTGATGCTACCCTCCACTATGCATCTGGAAATTATGCTGAGGTGAGGCCTTTTATTTATCATTTCTTAATTATTTTAATTGAAATGTAGCTTGTTTTGAAAATTGTAGTTACAATGCTATGTTTCTACTTTGNGCTGTGTTTCTACTTTCTTCATGTTTGGAAGCCGGAAAAAATATGTCTTTTAGTTTGTTTTGAAGGAACTATCATTGCTCGTAAAAAAAGACTTCTTTGTGAGCACATTACTTTTTTGAACTTCAAATTTTTAATGATTGCTTTTTAAGGTATATTATTGCCCTTAATGTCAGTTGCTAGAGCTTTAGGTTAGGTGTTTTTTATGGTTATCTCATATCTTTACATTATTTTACTTGATGATATGTACTCCAAAATAACTTGCATTTGTTTTATACATTATTAGGTGGTTTGGTTATGCAAAAAAGCTTGAAGATATAACTATGGGGTATGTGGGTAGATTGCTATGAAAGTTTGACTAAGGAGAAGAGATGTACTTAATGTAACATGAATATAGATTTTTTGCTTTATTTTTTCAAAAATAATGAACCGGTATCATCTTTTTTTGTTTGACCATTCAACCAATTTTGTTCATATATGTTCAATTTTTCACATGTCACCTTCAAGAAATCAAATTGAACAAAAGATAAATTGAATCAAACCTATTTTCATATCTATTTAGACCAATTTTCATTTAAGGACGTATTTAATTTTTTTTTTTTTTGATTTATGAATTAGTTTGGAATATAATAATAATAATAATATTTCTGAAAACTTTTAACTTCCATTCCATAAATTGAAAATAAAAATTACAGAAGGTTGAACCTTCGTCATAAAGACTACTCCCAACTACCTATGTGAAACCAAATTTATTTTGACGAGAGGAGTGAGCTCAACTATTGAATTTGATATAAATACATATCCAACAAAAAGTGAAAGAGATGAAATACAACGGAAGTAGAAATGGAAGAAGCTTGGTTGCTTTAAGAATTTGGAGCAATCTTTTGAGTAGATTATTAAGAAATAGAGTATGAAGGCCCTAACACAAAATGTGAAAGTCGCATAATTCATTCGACACATTCAATGCAAAGCATCTTCCCCCCTACACTAAACACCTAATTCCAAACCTGGGATCACACTTTGAAGCAGCATGCAACGAGGAATCTAATACCACAATAATAACTCACCACTTGCTGAACTTTTAAATCCTCCTCTCCAATTCCAAAATGCTAAAATCATTAAGGTTATTGTTTAATCTAACTTGTATTGAGCAAACTTGAGTGTGAATTTTTTTTCCTTGCATTCTCTCTAAGGTTTAGAGAATATTGGAATCTTTTTCAATAAATTATTTCGCAATTGGATCCCTATTTTTTTAACTGAAAGAATGTTCATAACCATGCATCAGTTACCTTTTGCATCATAAGGGGTGTGACTAGCCTCCACTGACGAGGGAAAAATGCCATCAAATCTATCCATCCTTCACTTTTTTTCATTTTTAAATTTTTTTTTTATCCCTCCTTGGTTGATCAAGAAGCTTAGTCATCACATCGTTTCTCGTAGATGGCATAATGATAGCTACTAGTGCTCAGTTTTGGGGATGGCTTTGTCACACCCCAGGTCCAAAAAACGATACATCCCGACAACTCAGGGCATAATGAAATGAATTGAATCTATTTTTAATTCTCAAAACAAGACTTACATACAAATAAAAAGGGAAATGTAAATTTTATTCATAATGAGTAGTCCACTGATACAACTGAAATGAAAATAGGAAACTAGCTGAATCAAAACTGAAAGACTAACATGGAAAAACTGATAAGTACCGCCGTTGCCTTCTCTGCTAGCTCTAAACGCTATTGTGTCGCAAAGGTTCAGTCACAAGGTTGATGTTTTTGGGCAAAATCGAGAGAGAGGGAGGAGGGGATCGAGAGGCAAGAGAGAGCCAGGGCTTCGACAATGTTGCAATGCCTCGACCCATTCTTATTTAGAACAGAAAGGCGGCAGGAGGCCGAGGAACAAAAGGAAAGTTGCAATTCGGGAAGGCAATGACCAAGAAGGAAAGGAAATAAGTCACATGATAGCGGGTTTAAAAGGAAACAAATTTCGGTTGTTACAGGCTTGCGACAAGGAGAAGCATATACATCTTCACAGATTTTGTGAGGCACCTTGTGAAGATCATTTATAGAAGTTGAGCAGTAGTTGAATTGTTTGGAGAAATTAGAGTCCGATAGTGGAATTCATTGGCACGTATCAAGTAAAAAGTATTGTTCTCATTATCTATCACTAACTCATCAATATCATACTTGTAGGATTAGTTGGTGCAAGGAGGCATTTCTAGCGTTCACCTCCAACCCTCAATATCTCCCTCACCACAATTATCTTTATCTTAGTTTCTTTGTTTTAAATCAAGTCGTATGACTAACCATTAAAAAATAGGATGACCACATATTTTACAATGAAGAAGAAGGAAGATAGATTCTCAAAATTGACTTTTTGAGAGTAGCCAAAATTCTTTTATACAAGCTATATTTTCTTTTCAGAATTTATAGTTTCATTCGTCTTCACCAGAACTCTAGTTACTGAGAGTTTGTATAGAGAGGTGGTGGGTGCATTCAATTTAAGAGGTCAACCAAATATTGAAGCTTGTAAAAATAATGTGCTCTAGTTCTTGAAATGCAAAAAAGATTCTTTGAAATGCAATCTTTATTGAGGTAACAATTGATTCTTCTTTTGAAGTACAACATGATGTTCGCTTAAAAAGCTATAACAAATAGCCAGTGATATGATCAAATCTATGAGAAAAAACTAGAGCATAGTCTTTTTTTGTTTCAATGTAATAAATCTTTGTCTAGAATCCAAAAAACTTGTGTTTTAGAATCCCATGAAAACAAATCTTTCAAGGACTACTTTGGTCGTGGCTTCTTAGAAATCCTGCATATTCTAAATGCAGTATACATTAATTACATTGCATTTTTGATTTATTGGATTTCTTAATGTCGTTTGCTTTGTTGTACAATAAATTCATGAAATCAATTTTTTTTGTGTTTGGGTAAATGAAAAATGAAATGCCCTGCTTCCGTTTCTATCTAGGGCATGATAGGGATAGTGGCCAAGGATGGCACCAACAATAACAATTGAATGTTAATGTTGATCTGAAGATAGTGGTGTTAGATCTTGGAGGGATCTTATTCAGGATCACGGTTAGGGCATAAGGATGCATGGTGCGGGGTTGCTAAGTTGGGGTCATGGGCATGGGGTTGCTAATGGTGGTTCAGGTTTATGGATTCAGGGGTGTGGGACTTCAAATCTTGGCATGAGTTTGTTAGGTAGAGGTTCGTTGATGTAGGGTTGATTTTGTCGATGCAGAGTTACGGTTGCTTGTGGGGTTTGAGGTCATGGATCCGGGGACAATATAGATTGTTGGGTCGTCAGGGAGTGTCTGTTGGTAGAGGTTGAATGTTATGGATTTGGGGATGATGTAGGCCGTGGCTAAGGCATTTGAACATCACATGATATGAGCAACTTGAAAGTTCCTCAAAAAATTTTGGTGCAGCGTACACTTGTTTTACTTCATTTAAAAAAAAAAAAATACTAAACCATACATATTATTTTTACTTTATACCCTTAATACATCGAACCAAATATCCCTTAAAGTAACATCTCATCACCTTCATAAAATGCCATCATTGCAACCAATTACTAATGAGACAAAATGTAGAGGGAAAGATCGAGACGCAATTTATTAACACTAAAGAAGCGGACATTTTTACTTTGGAATATTGATGATAATTTTTGAGCTATGTGGTTGTTGACCTCAATTTTTCGTGAGGTCTAGTATTTCTCGTAGGAATTAGGATCTAGCCTTAGGGGTCTTCCTGCGACTATCTTAGCACCTTAGAAGTGGTGCCCGTCTCGTTTTAGTTCGACCTATTTCCGTCCTCTTTTGGAGTTTCGCGTGTGCGGTATC
>JXCR01148218.1:634-16592 GCA_002079205.1 Phalaenopsis hybrid cultivar | reverse complement strand
GGTGTTGATGATAAAGGCACACCGAAGTTAGAGCAAAAAGATGTCATATCCTTNATAGATATTCTTACTAATTAATATTGAAAAAATAAGAAGAACATGATTGAAATTTAAGGTGGAAAATAATAAGAGAATATGGACACACACACATACACACACACACACACATATATATGGACTATCTCTATTTTATCTCTGTAATTATTGAATTTTCTAGCCTATCTATTAATTATGCTATGCTACGTATATTGATATGCTCATTTGCCTTTGATATCGACAATTATCTTATGTTGTTGGTGGTTAGGCTAAGAAAAGAGGGCGGAAGAAAGGATCCCGAAATAAACTCACGCCAGAACTTAGCAATAAAATTGGTGATGCTACCCTCCACTATGCATCTGGAAATTATGCTGAGGTGAGGCCATTTATTTATCATTTTTTAATTATTTTAATTGAAATGTAGCTTGTTTTGAAAATTGTAGTTACAATGCTGTGTTTCTACTTTCTTCATGTTTGGAAGCCGGAAAAAATATGTCTTTTAGTTTGTTTTGAAGGAACTATCATTGCTCGTAAAAAAAGACTTCTTTGTGAGCACATTACTTTTTTGAACTTCAAATTTTTAATGATTGCTTTTTAAGGTATATTATTGCCCTTAATGTCAGTTGCTAGAGCTTTAGGTTAGCTGTTTTTTATGGTTATCTCATATCTTTACATTATTTTACTTGATGATAAGTACTCCAAAATAACTTGCATTTGTTTTATACATGATTAGGCGGTTTGGTTATGCAAAAAAGCTTGAAGATATAACTATGGGGTATGTGGGTAGATTGCTATGAAAGGTTGACTAAGGAGAAGAGATGTACTTAATGTAACATGAATATAGTTTTTTTGCTTTATTTTTTCAAAAATAATGAACCGGTATTATCATTTTTTGTTTGACCATTCAACCAATTTTGTTCAGATATGTTCAATTTTTCACATGTTTCCTTCAAGGAATTAAATTGAACAAAAGGTAAATTGAATCAAACCTATTTTCATATATATTTAGACCAATTTTCNGAACCGGTATTATCATTTTTTGTTTGACCATTCAACCAATTTTGTTCAGATATGTTCAATTTTTCACATGTTACCTTCAAGGAATCAAATTGAACAAAAGGTAAATTGAATCAAACCTATTTTCATATCTATTTAGACCAATTTTTATGTAAGAACGTATTTAATATATTTTTTTTGATTTATGAATTAGTTTGGAATATAATAATAATAATAATAATATTTCTGAAAACTTTTAACTTCCACTCCATAAATTGAAAATAAAAATTACAGAAGGTTGAACCTTCCATANTGAATTACGACTTAATTGAGCCAAGCTCGTCTTGCCTTAGCTCTAGTGAGGCGTACACAATTAGGTCAAGAGTTTTCCTATAATTAAAATAACCCTACTAAACTTTCCTTACTTGCATATGTAATACACTATTAAGGATGTAATTGGAATTGTTGCTATCAGCATAGTCATTATTTTAAAATCTAATAGATATTCTTACTAATTAATATTGAAAAAATAAGAAGAACATGATTGAAATTTAAGGTGGAAAATAATAACAGAATATGGACACACACACATACACACACACACACACACACATATATATGGACTATCTCTATTTTATGTCTGTAATTATTTAATTTTCTAGCCTATCTATTAATTATGCTATGCTACGTATATTGATATGCTCATTTGCCTTTGGTATCAACAATTATCTTATGTTGTTGTGGGTTAGGCCAAGAAAAGAGGGCGGAAGAAAGGATCCCGAAATAAACTCACGCCAGAACTTAGCAATAAAATTGGTGATGCTACCCTCCACTATGCATCTGGAAATTATGGTGAGGTGAGGCCTTTTATTTATCATTTCNAGTTGCTAGAGCTTTAGGTTAGCTGTTTTTTATGGTTATCTCATATCTTTACATTATTTTACTTGATGATAAGTACTCCAAAATAACTTGCATTTGTTTTATACATGATTAGGCGGTTTGGTTATGCAAAAAAGCTTGAAGATATAACTATGGGGTATGTGGGTAGATTGCTATGAAAGGTTGACTAAGGAGAAGAGATGTACTTAATGTAACATGAATATAGTTTTTTTGCTTTATTTTTTCAAAAATAATGAACCGGTATTATCATTTTTTGTTTGACCATTCAACCAATTTTGTTCAGATATGTTCAATTTTTCACATGTTTCCTTCAAGGAATTAAATTGAACAAAAGGTAAATTGAATCAAACCTATTTTCATATATATTTAGACCAATTTTTATGTAAGAACGTATTTAATATATTTTTTTTGATTTATGAATTAGTTTGGAATATAATAATAATAATAATAATATTTCTGAAAACTTTTAACTTCCACTCCATAAATTGAAAATAAAAATTACAGAAGGTTGAACCTTCCATAGTCATAAAGACTACTCCCTACTACCTATGTGAAACCAAATTTATTTTGACGAGAGGAGTGAGCTCAACTATTGAATTTGATATAAATACATATCCAACAAAAAGTGAAAGAGATGAAATACAACGGAAGTAGAAATGGAAGAAGCTTGGTTGCTTTAAGAATTTGGAGCAATCTTTTGAGTAGATTATTAAGAAATAGAGTATGAAGGCCCTAACACAAAATGTGAAAGTCGCATAATTCATTTGACACATTCAATGCAAAGCATCTTCCCCCCTACACTAAACACCTAATTCCAAACCTAGGATCACACTTTGAAGCAGCATGCAACGAGGAATCTAATACCACAATAATAACACAATAATAACTCACCACTTGCTGAACTTTTAAATCCTCCTCTCCAATTCCAAAATGCTAAAATCATTAAGGGTATTGTTTAATCTAACTTGTATTGAGCAAACTTGAGTGTGATTTTTTTTTCCTTGCATTCTCTTTAAGGTTTAGAGAATACAAATTGGAATCTTTTTCAATAAATTATTTCGCAATTGGATCCCTATTTTTTTAACTGAAAGAATGTTCATAACCATGCATCAGTTACCTTTTGCATCGTAAGGGGTGTGACTAGCCTCCATTGACGAGGGAAAAATGCCATCAAATCTATCCATCCTTAAATTTTTTTCATGTAAAATTTTTTTTTTATCCCTCCTTGGTTGATCAAGAAGCTTAGTCATCACATCGTTTCTCGTAGATGGCATAATGATAGCTACTAGTGCTCAATTTTGGGGATGGCTTTGTCACACCCCTGGTCCGAAAAACGATACATCCCGACAACTCAGGGCATGATTAAATGAATTGAATCTATTTTGTATTCTCAAAACAAGACTTACATACAAATAAAAAGGGAAATGCAAATTTTATTCGTAATGAGTAGTCCACTGATACAACTGAAATGAAAATAGGAAACTAGCTGAATCAAAACTGGAAGGCTAACATGGAAAAACTGATAAGTACCGCTGTTGCCTTCTCTGCTAGCTCTAAACGCTATTGTGTCGCAAGGGTTCAGTCACAAGGTTGATGTTTTTGAGCAAAATTGAGAGAGAGGGAGGAGGGGATCGAGAGGCGAGAGAGAGCCAGGGCTTCGACAATGTTACAATGCCTTGGCTCATTCTTATTTAGAACAGAAAGGCGGTAGGAGGCGGAGGAACAAAAGGAAAGTTGCGATTCGGGAAGGCAATGACCAAGAAGGAAAGGAAATAAGTCACATGATAGCGGGTGTAAAAGGAAACAAATTTTGGTTGTTACAGGCTTGCGACAAGGAGAAGCATATACATCTTCACAGATTTTGTGAGGCACCTTGTGAAGATCATTTCTAGAAGTTGAGCAGTAGTTGAATTGTTTGGAGAAATTAGAGTCTGATGGTGGAATTCATTGGCACGTACCAAGTAAAAAGTATTGTTCTCATTATCTATCACTAACTCATCAATATCATACTTGTAGGATTAGTTGGTGCAAGGAAGCATTTCTAGCGTTCACCTCCAACCCTCAATATCTCCCTCACCACAGTTATCTTTATCTTTGTTTCTTTGTTTTAAATCAAGTCGTATGACTAACCATTAAAAAATAGGATGACCGCATATTTTACAATAAAGAAGAAGGAAGATAGATTCTCAAACTTGACTTTTTGAGAGTAGCCAAAATTCTTTTATACAAGCTATATTTTCTTTTCAGAATTTATAGTTGCATTCGTCTTCATCAGAACTCTAGTTACTGAGAGTTTGTATAGAGAGGTGGTGGGTGTATTCAATTTAAGAGGTCAACCAAATATTGAAGCTTGTAAAAATTATGTGCTCTAGTTCTTGAAATGCAAAAAAGATTCTTTGAAATGCAATCTTTATTGAGGTAACAATTAGTTCTTCTTTTGAAGTACAACATGATGTTCGTTTAAAAAGCTATAACAAATAGCCATTGATATGATCAAATCTATGAGAAAAAACTCGATCATAGTCTTTTTTTGTTTCAATGCAATCAATCTTTGTCCATAATCCAAAAGACTTATGTTTTAGAATCCCATGAAAACAAATCTTTCAAGGACTTCTTTGGTCGTGGCTTCTTAGAAATCCTGCATATTCTAAATGCAGTATACATTAATTACATTGCGTTTTTTATTTCTTGGATTTCTTAATGTTGTTTGCTTTGTTGTACAATAAATCCATGAAATAAATTTTTTTGTGTTTTGGTAAATGAAAAATGAAATGCCTTGCTTCCGTTTCTGTCTAGGGCATGATAGGGATAGTGGCCAAGGATGGCACAAACAATAACAATTGAATGTTAATGTTGATCTGAAGATGGTGGCGTTAGATCTTGGAGGGATCTTATTTAAGATCAAGGTTAGGGCATAAGGATGCATGGTGCGGGGTTGCTAAGTTGGGGTCATGAGCATGGGGTTGCTAATGGTGGTTCAGGTTTATGAATTCAGGGGCGTGGGACTTCAAATCTTGGCATGAGTTTGTTAGGTAGAGCTTCGTTGATGTAGGGTTGATTTTGTCGATGCAGAGTTACAGTTGCTTGTGGGGTTTGAGGTCATGAATCCGGGGACAATATAGATTGTTGGGTCGTCAGGGAGTGTCTGTTGGTAGAGGTTGAATGTTATGGATTTGGGGATGATGTAGGCCGTGGCTAATGCATTTGAACATCACATGATATGAGCAACTTGAAAGTTCCTCAAAAAATTTTTGTGCAACATACGCTTGTTTTACTTCATTCTAAAAAAAAAAAAATACTAAACCATACATATTATTTTTACTTTATACCCATAATACATCGAACCAAATATCCCTTAAAGAAACATTTCATCACCTTCATAAAATGCCATCATTGCAACCAATTAGTAATGAGACAAAATGTAGAGGGAAAGACCAAGACGCAATTTATTAACACTAAAGAAGCNAACATCTCATCACCTTCATAAAATGCCATCATTGCAACCAATTACTAATGAGACAAAATGTAGAGGGAAAGACCAAGACGCAATTTATTAACACTAAAGAAGTAGACATTTTTACTTTGGAATATTGATGGTAATTTTTGAGCTATGTGGTGTAGACCATGANATACTAAACCATACATATTATTTTTACTTTATACCCATAATACATCGAACCAAATATCCCTTAAAGAAACATTTCATCACCTTCATAAAATGCCATCATTGCAACCAATTAGTAATGAGACAAAATGTAGAGGGAAAGACCAAGACGCAATTTATTAACACTAAAGAAGCAGACATTTTTACTTTGGAATATTGATGGTAATTTTTGAGCTATGTGGTGTAGACCATGATTTTTTTTTTTGGTAGAATACTATTGAGTTAATTTAGAGGAATTGAAACCTTGTTTACAAAGTTTGAACTGCCAGCCATCAGATTCAAGCATGAACCGGTAGCTGCACCGAACCTCCTAGGAAACCCAAAAAGAGGCATATCAAGAGTTCAGAATGGTGTGAACAAAAAGTGATCCAAACTTTGATAATTGAGGAGGTGGAGGAGAAGTTGTAAGACCCATAATCGATACTTTGATGCTGCCGCCCAAGATTGTTGGTGTTAGGGGCGGTGAAAGGCTATACTGAACTCAAATGACATGGGAATAGTCACATATTAAGAAAGGAGCCACCAATGGAAGCTAGAGGAGTGCTAAGTACTCATCTTGAAGTAACACCTTCGAAGAATCTCGAGCCCTAGATGTAGGAAGAGAATCCACCCTCATGATTGTGCATTACAATATTGAAAAATATTAAGGATAGGGATAGTTTTGTTTTTTATTGAGGTTTTAGTTTTTAATTATATGTGTTTCATGTGCAAACTTTGATGAATTTAATGAATAATTCTTGTAGCGTTTGTTTTGGTTTCCTAGATTTGTTATTATTAGGATCTAGTTGCTTGATATTCTTAGGGTTCAACGTCAATAGTCCAAAGATTTATTGTTTGGTATATATTTCTTATATTTTCTTTCTATTATTAATGATTTTCACTATTTTGATGTGTATCCAATGTTAGGTAGGCATTACACCAATTTTTTTGACTTTCACACGTATTCATTAAATTTTTTTTTTTTTTCAATTTGTGTACTTCAATGCAATCATTTCTTGGCTTCCCACCTATCCCTTTTGTGTAGAAGTTTCCTTTGAGCCTATAAATTGTTGTCCTAGGTATGCAAGGAGTCAGCTCTTGGTGTGTTTAGTTTTCGATATCCTTTGTGGAGTCTCTTTCCCCTTTGTGAGCTGTATCCAAGGAGGTGGTGATACTTCGACTATATCCTCTCGAAGGTGGTGATTATATTCTCTCTTTTACTTTCCCCAAACCTTCTACTCCCCACTATTCAGCCGCCAAACTTCCTACTATCACCCCAACACCCAACCATTCCCTCTTCCTGCAGATTATTACCGTTGTCCCACCTACCTAACTCTTCTCAAGCTCATCCTAACTACCCCACTACCGATGCCGGCCGCCTACAACCCTTTCCCACTTATTATTCCTATAGNTTCTACAATTTTACTGCATTGTGTATTGAGCATAAACAATATTATGGATTATAAATAAATTTTGTTATATGTAACAAAAGACAAGCTCATTTTTATGTTTTAAAAAATTTCATGACCATTTGTGATTTAGCCTGTCAGTCTTTTAAATACTTATCATCTGCATTGTATTTCGGTCTTTACATACTAAAGCCATGAAGTAAATTACATTGGTAATGAAAAAGGACTCAAGGATGTAATGTGCTAAACATTAGTTTTGTCCTCTAATGATGCCTCACAATTGTTGAGCTAATGTGCTTTTAAGCCAATAGTATTTGTTGTTCTTATTTTTATAGGTGGAGTTTATGCCAACTAGCTTGTGCTTTAGTTTTTACTAGTAACCCTTCTACTAGAAGTAGCTATGATGGTGCATAGACAATATGGAATGGATGCCTTAAAAGCGATTCCATGTGTTTTGCCCTAGAATGCACTGTTAGCCTGATGCAGGCACTTGGATTAGCACCCAAAATCGGGCGCAGAATAGCACCTTGGAGAGGGGCGCTTCGAAATAGAGGGGTTGAAGCCCTGCGAGACCGCGCGAAGCGGAGCAGGGACCCGCGGCTTCGTGAAGGCAGGAGAACCCGTGACATGGAGGGAAATCGCTAATTCTCGCGATCTAGCTAGGGTAGTCGCACCAGATTTTTTCTGGTAAGTGGTTTCTGGATTCGTCTTGGCTTCCCACCTATCCCTTTTGTGTAGAAGTTTCCTTTGAGCCTATAAATTGTTGTCCTAGGTATGTAGGGAGTCAGCTCTTGGTGTGTTTAGTTTTCGATATCCTTTGTGGAGTTTCTTTCCCCTTTGTGAGCTGTATCCAAGGAGGTGGTGATACTTCGACTATATCCTCTCAAAAGTGGTGATTATATTCTCTCTTTTACTTTCCCCAAACCTTCTACTCCCCACTATTCAGCCGCCAAACTCTCCTATCACCCCAACACCCAACCATTCCCTCTTCCTGCAGATTATTACCGCTATCCCACCTACCTAACTCTTCTCAAGCTCATCCTAACTACCCCACTACCGATGCCGACCGCCTACAACCCTTTCCCACTTATTATTCCTATAATTCTACACCTTCCCTTTGCCACCGCCCGCTTTCCGTACTCTCATCATCCCTCCTAATCAGTCCTATCCATCTAGCGACCTCCAGCACTGAATGGGTACATTTAGGAGTATTGTTTGTGTCGTTTATGTCTTGTGTTGTTATTTGCTGTTTGAGTCATATTGTAATTCTAATTTAATATTAATGAAAGCTTGTTTTTGTGTTTTCACTATTTTCCTTACTAGTTTTAGTATCGTTTGGTATCAAAGTTAGTCAATCCCTTCGTCTCATCCTAGGGTTTCCGAACATCCGCCCCTACCTAATTCACCTCCATTAAATTTTTTTCTTCTGATTCCCAACCCAGCCATGCCACCATGTAGAGACACCAGATTTGACCCGGGTAGAGAGTCAACGAGAAATCTGTCGCCTACAACGGAGACTAGCAGAGCTGGATGAAGGAAACCAAGAAGATGTTATCTTTGTCCTTGATCGAGGGAGTTAAAGAGAAGACAGGGACGAGGAGATGAATTTGTTCCATATGGAAGATCACAGTGACGAGGAATATCGATTATGTCATTTTCNAGAAGATGTTATCTTTGTCCTTGATCGAGGGAGTTAAAGAGAAGACAGGGACGAGGAGATGAATTTGTTCCACATGGAAGATCACAGTGACGAGGAATATCGATTATGTCATTTTGGTATCCACTATCAAAGGAGTCTGAGAGAAGAGACTCCTTATGGAGGTCAGCAGGGCTTTGGTATCATGATAGACCTTCTAGAATTTGAACGGGGTATGGATCCCGATGAATTTATCAACTGACTGCAATCCGTTGAACGAATTTTCGAATATAAAGATCTATCAGAAGATAAACTGGTCAAGCTAGCTGCCATTAAGTTGAAGAAGAGCACTTCGTTGTGGTGGGAAAATGTGCAAAAACAGAGGAAAAGAGAAGACAGTGGAAAGATCACTATGTGGGGGAAGCTGAAGGCATTGCAGAAAAAGTACCTCCCACTCCACTATCGTCAGNCACTATCAAAGGAGTCTGAGAGAAGAGACTCCTTATGGAGGTCAGCAGGGCTTTGGTATCATGATAGACCTTTTAGAATTTGAACGGGGTATGGATCCCGATGAATTTATCGACTGACTGCAATCCGTTGAATGAATTTTCAAATATAAAGATCTATTAGAAGATAAACTGGTCAAGCTAGCGACCATTAAGTTGAAGAAGAGCACTTCGTTGTGGTGGAAAAATGTGCAAAAACAGAGGAAAAGAGAAGACAGTGGAAAGATCACTAAGTGGGAGAAGCTGAAGGCATTGCAGAAAAAGTACCTCCCACTCCACTATCATCATGATATGGTTTTGAAGATCTACAACTTGCAGTAGAGGGTCTTTCAGTAGCAGAGTTCACAGTCTAGTTTGACCACCTGTCGCTAAAATCCAAGCTGGCAGAGCCAGAGGAGCACACAATCATCAGATATCTCGGGGATCTAAAACCCACCATCAACAATGTGGTACAGTTATAACCATACTGGACGCTAGGGGATGTCCAGGTATCAGCCTTGAAGGTGGAAAGACAACAAAAGCTGAATCGACAACAATCATCTTTCAAGCAGCAATCTTTAGGTAGGCTATCACCTACAATTACCACGATCAACAGGGATATCTTAGGAGACAGGCAAGCTCAGATCGGGGAATGACACTACAGATCAAAGTGGGAAGAAACAGGAGAAGGGCAACTCTAACACGGTGCTGACCAGGAAGTGCTACCGATGCCACAACTACGACCTCATTACCTCCAACTTCCTCACAAGCATGTTTGTCTCACTCACAGATCAAGGCATCGTAGAAGAAATTAGCAATCAAGAGAAAGCCGAGGAACAGGGTGAGGAGTATCAGTTTCCCTCAGATGAAGGATAGCCGCTCGTGATTCGATGAATCATACAAACCTAGGACATGAGGGATTCACAGTGACTTCACCATAACATATTCTACACTCGCTGCACAGTGAACGGAATGGTATGCAGTCTCATCATCGAAGGCGGAAGCAACAAGAAAATGACATCGACACAAATGGTAAAGAAATTAGGACTCGCAACTCAGAGGCATTCCCAACCATATTCACTAATGTGGCTGAAGAAGGGGTCAGTATCGACCGAAGATGCTTGGTAGACTTTTTGAGCGGAGGCTAGTTGCAAAATCAGGTGTGCTGTGACGTTGTCTCTATGGATGTCTGTTATCTTATATTGGGATGAGCTTGGTACCGAAGGACTCAACAAGACGGATATAAAAACATGCTTTCTTTCACTAAGGATGAGAAGTGCATCACCTTCCTCTCTTTAACAGAGTCCGAGGTCACAGGATCCCTTTTAAGCAGAACAACGGTGGTAGAATCAGTTTTAGTAATGACACTAGACGAGAGGACCAAGACACCCACCCACTATACTGGACAAATACAACCGAGATTATGTCAGGACTACGTACCAGCAGCACTACCGCTGTGCGAGAAGGGTCAGATTGCTCTCACTGCACGCTCGTTTGAACCGATCATGGGGTACTTTTGGAAGGTTCATCAGTATAGGCATGGTCTACAACCCTAAGAAGACAGATCGATTGGGATATATACTCGCAAAATGGGGAAGACTCTCAAATATCTCGGGCGACAGTGCAGCTGCCAGTGGGATCCAGGGTGGCTGACAACGAAATCGAAGCTTTGACCAATGAAGTCGAAGCTCTCCCCCAACCCCAGGAGACTGACGTAGGCGCTTGGATTAGTGCCTGAAATTGGGTGCAGAACAGCACCCTAGAGGGGGGCACTTCGCAACAGTGGAGCCAAAGCCTCGCGAAACCGCTCGATGCAGAGCAGGGACCAGCGACTTTGCGAAGTCGGGAGAACACGCGACAGGTAGGGAAATTGCCAATTCTCGTGATCCGACTAGGCTATTTGCACCGAATTTTTTCTGGATTCTTCTTGGCTTTCTACCTATCCTTATTGTGTAGAAGTTTCCTTTGAGCCTAAAAATTACTTTTTAGGTATGTAGGGAGTCAGTTATTGGTGTGTTTAGTTTCAGATCTCCTGTGTGGAGTCTCTTTCCTCTTTATCAGCTGTATCCGAGGAGGTGGTGGTGCTTCGGTTGTATCCCTCAAAGGTGGTGATTATATCCTCCCTTTTACCTTCCCCAAACATTCTCCTCCTCACTCTTCAGCTGCCAAACTCTCCCACCGTCACGCCAACACCCAACAATTCCCCCTTCCTCAGATTATTGCTGCTATCCCGCCTACCTAACTTCTCTCGAGCTCCTCCCAACCACCCTACTACCGTTGTTGACCACCGACATCCCATTCTGACTTGCTATTCCTATAGTTCCGTACATTCTCTTCACTACCACCTGCCTTCTGTGACTGCCTTCATCCCTCCTTATCATTCCTATCCCTTTAGCCTACCTCCACCACCTAAGGGTTACATTTAAGAGTGCTGTTTGTGTCATTTATTTCTTGTGTTGTTATTTTTCATTTGAGTCATGCTGTAATCCTATTTTAATATTAATGAAAGCTTGTTTTTGTGTTTTCACTATTTTTCTTACTAGTTCCAGTATTATAGCTTTTTTGACCTTCTAGAGATATTCTACGACTTTTACTCTTACGAAAGACATTATTTCTTCCTTGGGGAAATGTTGCAATATTGTCTATATGATTTAATCATTAAAAAAAAATCCAATTTTGATAAACTCAATATCTCTAGGACCTTCAGCCAAATCGAACAATTAATAAGTTGAACTTGACCAATTTAAATATTTTTAGCCCTATTTTAACTGTTTAATTTTCATTAGCTATTTGTATTTTTTAAATTAGTTATAAATATGATAAGGATAATGATAATTTTATCTTCAAATAAAGTTTAATTCCTTTTATATAGTCATTTTGTATATATTTTGATGATGTTTTGGATCATTTAAATTTTTCTGAATTCAATGTAGAATTTTTTGTTTCCTTTGTTTTTGGCTTCTTAATTTTCTTGTTGTTGACTATTCAACAACCTAATGCTTTTTAAAGATTTGGCTTTAATAGCATGAGAATTCACTGGTTAGTATTATTCTCTTTTGTTTGCTACCTATTTTCTATCAATCTTTATTATTTTACAGCATATTTGCATCATGTAGAGAACAATGCATGCAACTTTCAATAAGAATGTGAATGCGGATTGATAAAGAATAGCTAGGATATGACTAATGATGATGCAAAATGTTGATGATTACTTTTGTTCTTAAATGGGGTTAAATCCCAAAATAAGCTTCTGATTATTCTTATGTGGCCAATTTAGTGTTAGACTATCATGTTTTACCAATTTAGTTTCTTGAGTATATAAAAGTGGTCCAAAATGGTCTCTAGGGACTAAATTGAAATCAATTTTGTATAGTTGATGAATCAAATTGGGTTTAATTTTCTATCACAATTTCTAGAGCATTTTAGATCGATATTATATGGTTGAGGGACTAAATTGGAAAATGTCTTACTTTGGGACTACGTTTATCTCATGATGACTAGCTGTGATATTATTTTAGAATTTAATTTTTTTAATGTATATTGATAACTCTTATCTTTTTGCGTTGTTATTTTTTGGATCATTCTTTTTTTTTTGTCTTGCTTTGTTGAGTGATATATAAAGTTTAACTACCAAGCAATGAAATTATTCCCCTTCGAAGGGATGGTCAGATAATGCTCATCTCATACCATTCCTTCTTCTTGTTTCAGGCTATAGCCATATTAGAAGCAGCTGTTCAACTTGCACCTAATTTACCTGATCCATACTACCTACTTGGTCTTATATACGATGCTATGAATGATAGAAAAAAAGCTCTAAATTTTCACATGATTGCTGCACATTTATCACCAAAGGATGTATCTCTTTGGAAGAAGCTTTTTACTTGGTCTATGTAAGCATATGCTCTTATTTTGTGCACTCACAGCTCATGGGCATAATATTTTGACCTTTATGTTGAGATTTGAGTTAAAAAAATTAAAATCAATGAATATTTGCATTTCACTTTAAAATGCCAACTAAATGTCTGCAACCTCTGAACTATTGCATGGTACTATTCACCTATAATTAACTTTTGTGCTGGCATTCTTTAATGAATTTCAGCATGTCTAATTCCTCTATTATTATTTATTGTGTAAGTGGTTGTGATCACATGTTAAAGATGCATTATAAAATAAATTGTGCAATCTGCGCATGTATTGATTTATATTGAATACCTGCTTCTGAGTTTATGTATTCATTGACTGAAGCTTGGGAATTTCTGATATGCCAATATTTTGGATACAATGCATTGGGATGGTTGATTTTCATCTACATGCGTGCACTTGGGTGAAGAAGTGAGGCCACCTATTTCCTTTTGAATCTTCTATGCAAAGTTGACTTGTGCTTTATGAAAATCAATTCATAAATTGTAGGCAACAAATTACCAGAGGGCTTGATGCAATAGTGTATGCACTTATCTTTTCAAGTGGATGTCATGGTGTAATGCTTTTCTTGCATCATGAGTTAAGCTGGCTTGGATTAGGCATTTATATTTTCATTCGATAATAAAAAAATACAAATAAAATTGTAAACTTATTTAGTTATCCTGTCATGCCCCTGATGAGTTTCATGACATTGAATCTTTCATATGTCTGATTACTTTAGTTTCCAAGTTACTTAATGGAAAAAAAGAAAATTCAATAAGATTGGCAAAAAAATTTAGACTTTCTGTTAAAACAAATGGGATTGGTATAGTAATGGATAATTGAATGAATTTAGGTAAATAGATTAGTGATATAGTAATTACTTCCTAAATGGGTATTGGTGAGATATTATAAATGTGGTTTAGTTATTATGCTCTTCAAGTTGGATTATAAGATAAATTAACAAATCAATTTTCAATATGAAGGATATTTATTGAAGGAGATTGAAATGAATCTATAAAGTTCTTGTAGGATGTGCTATGAGAGAATTCATGTTAGGTGTAGAGTAACCGATATAAGTAATATAGGTGAAGGTGTACTTGATTTTACTGTAGAATATGATATTGCAATTGTGAATACATGCTTGAAGAAATGATAAAATGCCTGATTACTTGTGAAAGCTGAGTCATCAATTCCCAAATGGTTTTCTTTTTTATTTAAGAGGAAAGTCCTTTTTTTTTTCAAAGATTATATGGTGATTCCAAAATAAAGTGAGACCATATAACTCGAGAGTAGTAGTTATAGATGAATATCTTAATAATATAAAAAATAAAAAAAAATAATTTTCTTATTAAAATGATGTTATTTTAGATGAATATCTTAATAATATAGAAAAAAATAATCAAAAAAATTATTTTTCTTATTAGAAAATATGATCTTAATTTATTAGAATTAAATGAAAATCTGACACTAAATAGGATGCAATGGAGAAAAAGGATTCATGTAGCCGACCCCACTTAGTGGGATAAAGGTTTTGCTACTGTCGTATTAAAAATGATGATATTTAAATGATAAAAATTGCTAATTTTTTAAGATTGGTTGTTAATAGAGTTAAGTTGAAATTTTTTTATGAAACCAACACTGATGCGGGATAAGATGGCTAGTTTCATTAAAATATTGCTATAAATGTTTTAGGAGAGTCTGAAAAATATCTCAGATTAATAAGGAGATTTAGTGATGGATTAAGAATACATAAAAGGTTAACAAGAAAGATTGCTATAAAGTTTTAGGAGAGACTGAAAAATATATCATATTAGTAAGGAGATTTAGTGATGGATTAAGAATATATAAATGTTAATAAGAAAAGCAATGCACTCTAAATTGTGACAAAAGTTAAATACTCTTAAAGTTTATAATAGTTATATGAATGCTAAAAATTNAAATTGTGACAAAAGTTAAATACTCTTAAAGTTTATAATAGTTATATGAATGCTAAAAATCTTACAATGACTGCAGTAATTAAATCAAAAGTTATAACTCTTGATGATGATTTACACAATAATCTTGCCATCAAGATAGGAAAAAGAAAATATATAGAATAGCTGCGGCTAGAAATAAGAGATCTTGAGACTCAATTTAAATGCAATGGAAGTGAAGATATCATTTTAATTAAGGATGAATAAATTAAGAAAAGAGTGAAATGTTACTTTGATAAATTATTAAATGTGAGTTTAAAGGAAGTAATTATTTTGTATGATCTTAATAAACAGAATAATGATGTATATTATATATTGATACAAGAATGTGAAGCAAAGTAATTTATGACGATGAATGAAAGATATAACCTCNAATTATTAAATGTGAGTTTAAAGGAAGTAATTATTTTGTATGATCTTAATAAACAGAATAATGAAGTATATTCTATATTGATACAAGAATGTGAAGCAAAGTAATTTATGACGATGAATGAAGATATAGCCTTAGGTTCATGAGAGATAACTATTAAGATTTAGAGTTTTATTGGGGATATTGTGATTATTTGTATAGTAAATCTTTCAATGATTTTTGAAGATTAGAAGCTAACAAATGGATGGAGAAGAATCATTTTGGTACTAAGATTTACAATAAAGAATATGTTTGGACTTTTTTTTTACTATACATGAATCAAGCTTANGAGGGAAGCGTTGACCTCGTCCGTCCTTCCCTGTTCTCCTTCTGCCCGCGGCCTTCCTTCCCGATGCCGCGCTNATATTTAATATATATATTTATATATATATTAGTTAACTTTTTTTTCTTTCCTCTTTAATCCCTAGCCGTCTCTCCTGCGCTCGAGCTCTGTCTCCCGCAGTTCTCCCGTTCGCGCTTCTGGCCCTTTCCCTTTCTCGGTCTCGAGCCGTGCGAGCTCTTCCTCCTCCACGCGAGGGAAGCGTTGACCTCGTCCGTCCTTCCCTGTTCT
>JXCR01148216.1:49447-61285 GCA_002079205.1 Phalaenopsis hybrid cultivar | reverse complement strand
CTGGTGGCATTCCCAGGTAGCAGGGAAGAGCATAATGCCATGGTTTATAAACCTTGCTCTAACACCATGAAAAACTAGAATGCAAGAGATAAAGTGGGAATCAAAATACTGTAGGTATGACCCCCATAATTTTGATTAAAAAAATACATAATATTTATATGAGTAAACAGAACATTCTTGATGATGAGCATAACAAACTTATCCATCCTATAAGGATTTGGTGAGTGCCTATAATCGATTTTGTCTTTGCTGCCAGTTTTCATTTTTGATACTTACACATGCGTCTAATCAAATGTCTGTATGCATGCATTTAGGAATTCACGTTTGCCATTTTCATTTGCCATGTGGATCATACTCAAGTGCATGTGCAAGAGTTTCAAGAGAGAACCATTTGAAACATGAGTCGAATTAGAGTAGAAATAAAAGATTTATGTTGAAGATGTAATAAGGTGTCATCTGCGATTAAGAAAAGATTATGAGCACAAGGTCATTGAGCTTCTCAAAAGTAGTGCTTACATTCAAACTATAATGATATACATCTATTCTAGTCAATAAGAGTGTCAAAAAATGTAGGTCATAGGGAGACAAGAAAATAAGGTAGAAAATAACTTGAATGTATGTGTTGAAGCCCCGGCGATCAAAAAAATTTAAGATAAGACAAAGAGACGGAGATAAATTAATGCTAGAGTAATTCGATGACTATATACTATAGGAAGTCCTTATTAAAAGAGAACATAATAATTGACAAATATGAAGTACAACTCTTAGAGTGACCAATTGAGAACAAATATGTCATAAGAGAAACACTCGCAAGAAAGGGTATTAATATGATCATTATTCTTTGTATCATAGGCCTTCCTTGGGAGAAGTTTGATAAGTCTGGGTCCCCTTTCCTTAGATAACTAAGTACATGGTAGAAGCATTACAAATCTACTTAAAAGGAGATTACTTAGATTTCTCAAATAAATCATAGCCTCTAAATTTTGTAATAATTTTTCTTCCAAGACATTCCAAACTCTACATATGAGTTGAACAATATTAAAGGGTATGACAAACCTGAGATGAGGGTAAATTGGTATGCTTTTATCATAGAAGTAAGATACTTTTCTTTTGATGGTTCAAGGCAACAAGTTCCTTGAATTTTTTTTTTCAGATATTGATTTTAGATTCTATGTCAACAATAACAATTACAACATCATAAACATTCTAAACATATAACAAAGTGTGCTAATAAAAAAATTTCAAAGTAAAAGGGTTTAGTGGCTTGACATAAACATACCACAATCACCTCTTGAATCTTTCCCTTGAAATTTCCACTACCCTCTTCTTTTACTACAATAAGATGGAGAAACATCTTCTTGGCCTTAGCTACCATCCTTTTCAGTCAACCGAGCAATTTATAAAAAGTAGATGAAATATATAAATAGTGCACACGAACCACAAAGAGCATATGGGGATAGGATAGTGATGTATGAATTCGTCTTATTCAGTGCAGGCCACCTAAATCACAGGCTCGAATTTGAAGGGAGAACTATGAAATTATCCGAACACAAAATAAACACAAATGAAATATTTTCTTTTAATATTTTAAGCTGGAAGAAACCAAATGGATCTACAGTAGAAGATGGACCAATCAATTGATATGTGAAGAAACCAGTACATTTAACTCTAACAGTTGAAATCAAACAAAAAAGGAAAAGTTACATATGCATTTATATATCTTAACATCTCAAGTTTGATATTTACACTTATAACAGCTTAATGTCAGAAATCTATGTATAAAAAGTTATATTTCACTTTAAAAAAGATAATGATGACGGTTATTTTCATGTGATATTAAAGATTTGAGTGGCATGCATGTAAATATTAAGTTTTTGGTGTTAGATATATAAATGTATAGGAATTGTGTGGTATGGACATGTCCCAACTAAAAAAAAGGCAAAAGCAAATATAAATTGTTGGATAGTACAGTAAATGAGATGCAAAAGTTATTATTTTATGGTTACAATGAATAAGATATTCATTCTGCATGTCTTCTAATATAACCTAAGGAAAAGAATGTCTCACAAATTTGAGGTCTTAATTATTTGGATTTATGATGATAATATTCAATTAAAAAAGCTAGAAAACACTATTTGTCTGAACCAAGCAACTGCAGCATGGCTGCGGGCCATCATATTGGAGGAATTGAAGAGCGCAGGAAACTCAGCTTGTAGCTAATCTGTCACACAATGACTTGTATGCTGTACTGCAAATTTTGAATTTTTCCTCTGCTATTACCTGAAAATGCAACAAGATCTAAACTTTGATAGAAAGGAAGATGTACAAAAATTAAGTAAAAATTATTATTGGGACAACTCAAAATTAAGGAAGAGAAAAATCAAAAGTGAATCATTTCACTTTGAATTGGCTTGACTCGAATTAATTTTAATTTCAAATACAATTTTTGTTGAGTGGTACAATAAAACTTGGGGGAATTTTCATTCACGACACAATTTTTATGTATTTAAATATCTAACTCCCAAAGTTTGATATTTACATTTATAATAACTCGACATCTTAAATCTATGCATGAAAAGGTGTGCTTCACTTTTAAGAAGACAATGATGATGGTACGAATCTAAAGATGAATGTCTAGATGTTAGATATGTAAATATAAGAGAATTGTGTGGTATGCATGTAAATGGCCCAAAGATTTAACTTAAAGTTGAGTCACTTAAACCCAAAAAACCCTACTCAACAAGGATCATAACTCTAATAGAGTAAAACATTTGGTTAGGTATATCCTATTGCAAGCAAAGCTCTACTAAGCTGAATATCTAATAAGATTTGTGTTGACCAAAAAACAATTAATAGTCAAAGGAAAACTGAGAACAAGGAAGAAAAATAAGAAGGGGGATCATGAAGAGCAATCCAGCAATAAATTGGCACAAGGTGGTGGCAGCTTAGAGTTTAATGAACTATCTCATCATCCCCTAAGTTCGTGCAAGGTGTGAGAACAGATAAAGAATTGGACGGAGTATAATCACTATGCACAATTACGTCTAAGCACAAATCCGGCCGTCCATGGTCATGATTCATGATAGGAATGTGGGTGGTTCAAACTTGCCTTTGATGCGCCCTGATGACGATCTGGATGCCACTGTAAAGCACAAGCTCTATATCTGTAAACAAAAAGGAGATTCAAAAGTTTAACTTCACATTGAAATAGAATACTTGGATTCATCGACAACTGCTGAAGTTCACGCTTATTTGAATTATTTGCGGACACTTGAGATCAAAATTTGAAAAACATTTTGAGGTCTTAATAATACATTGGAGCCATTTTCAATCATAAGAACTTCAACCTAATCCAGCTCTTTAAGCTTTTGGGAAAAGCCTTGTCATAGAGGGAGGTGTTGGATGATTTTGCTGCCGAGGCAACGAGGAAAATTTTATAATTTCATACAGTAAAAAATAAATAGTTTTATCAAGATAATGATGACTTACGCGCTCTTTATTTCATTAAGCTTAAGTGGACCTGAAGCACTCAAACCAAGAGTTAGTCTTTCAGAAGTTAAATTAGGTTGTGGGCAAGTATCAGCACCACTATCTTCATCCATTTCCTCATCTGTTTCATATCTCCAATCTGAGGAGCATTTTTGATAATTGCCTGAGGAGCAACGCCACTGAAAACTTCCATCTCTACTGGAGGCCGAATAATAGAATCCTTCCCTACCAAAAGCAGAGTGGAATATGTTCTCAACATCATCATCATCACTTGCGCAGAAAATAAATCCATCTTTTCCTGAGCATGGATAGTTTAATAATGTCAAGTAAAAATCCCAACCAGTTTCAGTTTAAAGTTTATATCAAGCCCATTTTAAAGATAAATGACCGACAATAAAGAAATGTTGAAAAGAAGAAAAAAGTACAAAAAATCATGCCATTAACACCGGTGTCAGAGAAAAAGAGGATCTTGATTATGAAGTAATTCCTTACCTTTGTTCTTAGACCTTCCAGATGGTGACTCATGTGGGTTAAAACCGTTTAACTTCGATCCCTTTGACCAATATGGCTTACGGAACCATAAAGTGTTGTTGTCATCTTTCCAACTCTGAAATCAAATCTTAAATATCAATTAAGGTGATTTCTGAATATATATTTCTCGTTGTACTGAAACTTTGGTCTGGTTCTACCGTGCAATATGATAAAGGGGGAAATATGATGCATTTATCACTATAATAGAAGTCATTAAAAGAAGAAATTTTTATAATCTATAGCAATACATTATAAAAAAGTATTAAGTTTGAATAAACAATTGTTGACAAGCTTGTCGTCTTAGTATACTTTATTCGGATCGGTTAAAGACACATAAAACATAGGTAGGATAGATAAAAAATCATTTATACATGCATCAGTTATGTATATGACATAAGAAACTCCGGGCAGTAAATATGCAAGAATGAATTCATCCATGCATGACAAGCTACTGAAAATGGGAACACAAAGAAGTTTTACCACTTTATTTCATGCATTGACCAGTGGCTTAATGACGATAAAGAATAATTTTAGGGGCATTACATACATGGCACCCAATTCTTATGTGTTCACATATCTCACACCTAAAATTTCATATTACACACATAGCACTCATATCTTTAGTATCACATAAACAATAGCACTATTAACACTTTAATGTTTAGATATGAGATGTGTAAATGCATAAGAATTGTAAATTTCCCTAATTTTAGGTAAATGAGGAAGCTAGTAAGGATAAGAAGGTTTTTAAATGAAGAAGAAAGTTGAAGTGTGGGCAACTCAAAAATATCTTCATTAAAAAATCTAGTGGGATCTTAACATAACATTATGCGCTAAACCCACCCCTGTTGGAAAATCCATGCAGAGGATCCCCAAATATTAAAATATCAAAAAATCAACAATAAAATGCCTCCCACAAGGTGAAAATATTTTGAAGCATAAAAAATCAAATTTTAAAATTAAAAATAAATGAGTTTCAACATAATTTTGAATTCATTTTAAATATTTCAAAGCAATCTTTCTTTAATTATGCGTGATTAATGAAGCTCTCTTAGTCCTTGATCATGATGTTGTGATGAGACCGTCAAGGCTCTTAATCTCATTTTGAATTCTTGATCTTTCTCTAGCAATGGAACCATGACAACCAACTGCATGTTGTTCAAATTAACTCCTTTGAACTCATTTGATCTCTTCTATGCAAAAAATGAATTCAAATATTCTTCAGAATGTCCTAGTGCTAGCTTCTCCAAGTTTCTTTATGTGGCCCATATGCCCTCAATAGATGATTTATTCTTGCATCAGATCAAGTTACTATGATCCTTAGCTTGGATTGTAGACACTGCTTCTATAAAAACAGAGTCAACTTTAAAGAGGTTTGATGGTGAAGGTACTTGCAATTGTGGTTAAAAAGAACTCCTGCCGAAGGGTTAATTGCATCATTTAGTGGTTGGTTAGTTCTGTTAAACAAAATAATATCCACAATATTAAAAATTGAATTGATTATCATGTCATATAGTGAATTATGATGATTTGCATTAGGTGCAAGACTCTAAATTAATTTAAATGGTCACAAGTCAAGGCTTACAATTTCTTAAAATTTATGGATGGATATTTCTTAAGTTAAAATGAACCAATACATAATCAGATTTTTCATATTCTTTAAAATATTATGATTTTCTTTTTTAATATACTTCACATTGATGTGTTTCCCCATCTCAAAATGAATGATTCAAAAATCGCTTATGAATGTGGAAATAAAAATGAAAAATACATTATTTGGCATCGCAGCCATATCAATGGGTCTCTTTGAATTTGGCTCATAGGCTATATCTCAAATGATGATTTCTTTGTGATGGTAATGATGGCAGTATTATAGGCAAACTGAGTGGTGGGTATAAAAATATTTCAATTTCCTAAACTCTTTCCTATTAAGCTTAATAAATTCCCAAAGGCACTATTAATAACTTCCATCTGACTATTAGCCTAAAAGTGGAAAGCAGGGAAAAATTTTAACCTTGTACCATGCATTTTTCATAACATTCTTCAAAAAATGAGAAACTGACTTCACGTCCCTATCTAACACTGTAGTGGAGGATAAGCCGTGCAATATTATTCTCTCTGAAAAAATCTTGTGTGATGCATTATGTGTCATTGTGCAATATAAAAAAGAGCGAGTCTGTCCCAAAAATGCTATAATACAGTCCTGGGTAGTCCTATGATAAAAGTTTTTAAGGATTCCTCCCAATGTCTATAAAACATCGACAATGCAATTTAAGACTTTTGGTTGTTTACAAGTGTAACAATAAGGCACTAACATCTGAATACCCTTCTTTAATTAATGACAATTAAACTTAACACTCCATCAAACCTATTTTATTTTATTATTTTTTTCAAAATGGCTTTAGAATAAAGCTTAGCAATTGAAAACTTCCTAATAGATGATATGGAGACACATAGTGTTTCCCGTATAGAAGTAACGATCACAGTCTAGGTATTCAAGGCAAATGGCTTGAAATATGAGTATATATGATAATCTTCCTCAAGTCTATCAAAATCCCAGACTTCAAATTATGAAAGATAATTTTAATGTCACTCTAGACGGTCGACTGTAGGTTCATTACCTTTCCCAAGCTTATGTTGGACAAATGGAAAAAAATTATAGGAGTTTTACTCACTTAGTATGCTTATGATTTAATTTATTCCAAATGTTCATAATCTTCAAGGAATGATGATCAGCGTGCAAGACAAATTCCATGTGTGGCAAATAATGCGTCCAATATTTCCATGCTAGATGATGTAATTATATTTATTTGTCTATAGCTCAATAAGGTTCTTTTTTTGTAATGAGGAAGATTAGGAAGCGGAGACATAAGCACAAAGTCTATAGTATGTTGTATGTCTCTCAAAGGTGTTCCCACCTCGGTAGTACAAATTTTTGGGCTGGCTCGTGACAACAACTTCCACCGCATGTGACTCCCATGCTTTCTACTCACTCACTCGAAGTTGAAACCACTCCAAACTACTCCACTCACCATTAGAAAATACCAAGAAAATTGAATTAGTTTCTTTTCCATGTTAATCAATTTAGGGAAAAGAACCAATATCCTTATTGATAATAATCGAAAGGTCAAGAAAGCACAAATAAGCAAGAGGTTAATTGACATAGATCTAGGGTTGCTAGATTGTGTGACATGATATGAAGAGAGGTTATGAAAGTTTTTGGACAAGAAAGGTGGCTGAAAAAAGGATGATGATTGAGAAATCGATGCACTCGATGGCTGCAAAGCAAACCAGAATAGAAAAAATATGGGACTGCTACAAAACTAGCAGCATAGGATGTCTTTGGATGTCCAGAGGAAATCACCACATAGATTTACTCAGGTTCAAGCACATCATCTGAGAAAGATCAATGATAAAACAATCCGACAAAAAAAGTAGAGAAAATAATCTTTATTGCACATATCAAAACTCAAAAGTCTCACATTAAGTTCCAAGTTATACTAAGAAACAAATTAAACTCAACATAAAACAAAATAAAGTAAACAAGGGCCCACAAGGAGGGTGGTCTAGTAGCAAGTGGGAATTTTCCCGCTTCAATTCTCAAGGGACGGAATTATGTCATCTTTCATCCGTCCTACCTAATAGGATGCTCATGCATCACTCCATATAGTAGAGATTTTGTCTTCTTTTCTAGAAACTTCTAAATCCTTGTAGTATGGAAGCAAATCAGCCATACTAAAGGTAACAAAAATAGTGTAGTCTCCCAACATATCTATCTTGTACACATTATTATTGATCTTAATAATCCTAAATGGGCAATCAACTCTAAGCTTGATTTTTCCAAATGACCATGCAATAAACCTCTCACGATCCACAACAAGTCACCTTTCTTAAAGACCTAGGTTTTCCTAAACATGTTTACCTGCTTTTGATACTATATTTTCTTAGCAATTATCTCTACCCATTAAAAAAAACTTGAATTTCTTTTACTCTGACCTTTGCACCTTTGCATCAATGCTAAGCCAAATAACTGAAAGTATAAAGAATTGGAGATTTTAGGGTAACAGACTAAAATCCTCAATTTGGTCCGGTTGCTAAAAAACTAAAGCGAGATTGTTATCCCTTAAGAAAGGGAGAAGTGGGAGTTCTGGAGTGGGAGCCAGTATCCTTTTAATCTAACCACAGATTTAGGGACCAAATACTGAATTAATCAATATTCTTTATGCACTCTAAGAGGGTAAAGAATAAGNGGTTTTCCTAAACATGTTTACCTGCTTTTGATACTATATTTTCTTAGCAATTATCTCTACCCATTAAAAAAACTTGAATTTATTTTACTCTGACCTTTGCACCTTTGCATCAATGCTAAGCCAAATAACTGAAAATATAAAGAATTGGAGATTTTAGGGTAACAGAATAAAATCCTCAATTTGGTCTAGTTGCTAAAAAACTAAAGCGAGATTGTTAGCCCTTAAGAAAGGGAGAAGTGGGAGTTCTGGAGTGGGAGCCAGTATCCTTTTAACCTAACCACAGATTTAGGGACCAAACACTGAATTAATCAATATTCTTTATGCACTCTAAGAGGGTAAAGAAGAATATTGCTCATATTTGACACAATATAATTTTATATATAATTTTAAATGATTTTAATTACTTCACAATCTATAAACTCATTGTAAAGGGGAATGATGTTTTCTTAAATTTGAACTCTTCATTACAGNTTACTTCACAATCTATAAACTCATTGTAAAGGGGAATGATGTTTTCTTAAATTTGAACTCTTCATTACAGAATTTTGTTTAGTTTTAATAAGTTTAATTTTGAAGTTTAGAATATAGTTTAGTTAACTTAGTTCTTTTAACTACATTTCATTTAGCATACATCGAATTTACTTTAAATTTATTTTTCTTATTTAAGTTTTTGTAGTTTGAATACTGTGTTTTAAATTATAACCATAAGAATTTCCAAATCCCTTTGGGATCGATACTTAGGACTTCATTAGAGTTNTTTAAATTTATTTTTCTTATTTAAGTTTTTGTAGTTTGAATACTGTGTTTTAAATTATAACCATAAGAATTTTCAAATCCCTTTGGGATCGATACTTAGGATTTCATTAGAGTCATTTATTACTTGAACGAGACGCACACTTGCGTTATTATTAAGGTTTGGCAGCTTAATGATTTTAAAATATAAAACTATTTATACTGAAGTGATTTTTATTGTGATTGATCTGCATAATTAATAATTGTGTTGTCATGGGTGTGTTGTAGCATTGAAAGATATTTACAATGCATAGCATGNGTTATTATTAAGGTTTGGCAGCTTAATGATTTTAAAATATAAAACTATTTATACTGAAGTGATTTTTATTGTTATTGATCTGCATAATTAATAATTGTGCTGTCATGGGTGTGTTGTAGCATTGAAAGATATTTACAATGCATAGCATACATAAAAATACTGAATTAAGTTTTTGGCGTCGTTGTAGGAGAGTAACGATAAATTACTTTATAATTTAGAAGATTTTATTTGAACTGTAAAACTTATTGTAGTTTAATTAATATTTTTATATTTTAATGTGTTTGCTTATTTTAATTGTTTATTGTGTTTGTGTATGCATAATTTAAAATCTGAAGTTTAGTACCTTCNTAGTTTAATTAATATTTTTATATTTTAATGTGTTTGCTTATTTTAATTGCTTATTGTGTTTGTGTATGCATAATTTAAAATCTGAAGTTTAGTACCTTATAATTCGGAGTTAGAAAGAACTATTAGAAAAATTCAAAAATAATAAAAAAAGTTAGATAATATGTATAAAATGACTACAAACTTAAATAATCATGGAATTGAAAATGAACATCATCAGAGACGTTTAAGAGATTATGCTAATCCTACAACAGATAAAATTCATTTGAGTATAGAAAACCCTGCGGTAGCTGCTAATTCATTTGAGCTTAAACCTGCTATTATCCAAATTGTACAAAATAATCTGTTTGGGGAAATACCGATTGAAGATCCTAACTTACATCTTGCTAGTTTTCTAGAATTGTGTGCTACATTTAAATATGATGGAGTGTCGAATGATGCCGTCAGACTTAGAATTTTTCCTTTTTCATTAAGAGATAAAACTAGCATGTGATTAAACTCATTAGCACCTGGATCTATCAGAACTTGGAGAGACTTATCACAAAAATTTTTATCTAAATATTTTCCACCATAAAAAAAACTACTAAGCTTAGAAATGATATCTCATCGTTTTATCAGTTTGAAGTAAAATAAATTTATAAAGCTTGGGAACAATTTAAATATCTCCTTGAGAAGTGTCCACACCATGTTTTACCAGATTCGTTATTAATTCAAACTTTTTATAATTGATTGATTTGATCNGAATTGTGTGCTACATTTAAATATGATGGAGTGTCGAATGATGCCGTCAGACTTAGAATTTTTCCTTTTTCATTAAGAGATAAAACTAGCATGTGATTAAAATCGTTAACACCTGGATCTATCAGAACTTGGAGAGACTTATCACAAAAATTTTTATCTAAATATTTTCCACCATAAAAAAACTACTAAGCTTAGAAATGATATCTCATCATTTTATCAGTTTGAAGTAAAATCAATTTATAAAGCTTGGGAACAATTTAAATATCTCCTTCAGAAATGTCCACACCATGTTTTACCAGATTCGTTATTAATTCAAATTTTTTATAATAGATTGATTTGATCTCTTAGATCTATAATTGACGCTGTTACTGGTGGATCATTAATTTCAAAACCATTTGATGAAGCATATTCTTTAATTGAAGAGATGATTGCTAATAATTTTCAATGGCCCTCTGAAAGGGTAAGTCCAAAAGAGTAGCTAGTATTAATGATTCTGATGCATTATATATTTTGGCTGTTCAAATTGCTGCAATATCAAAGAAGATAGATTAATATGGAATGAATTATTCTCAGACACCTCCTTTGTTTGAGGAAAATTCATTGGGACAAATGATAAATTCTCAATCTTCATATGAAACTTTAAGTGTGATAAACAACCGAACTAATAATCCTTATTCAAATTATTATAATCCTGGTTGAAAAAAACACCCTAATTTCAGTTAGAGTAATAATAACTCATAACGAGAATGAATNTGAATTGATTATCATGTCATATAGTGAATTATGATGATTTGCATTAGGTGCAAGACTCTAAATTAATTTAAATGGTCACAAGTCAAGGCTTACAATTTCTTAAAATTTATGGATGGATATTTCTTAAGTTAAAATGAACCAATACATAATCAGACTTTTCATATTCTTTAAAATATTATGATTTTCTTTTTTAATATACTTCACATTGATGTGTTTCCCCATCTCAAAATTAATGATTCAAAAATCGCTTATGAATGTGGAAATAAAAATGAAAAATACATTATTTGGCATCGCAGCCATATCAATGGGTCTCTTTGAATTTTGCTCATAGGCTATCTCAAATGATGATTTCTTTGTGATGGTAATGATGGCAGTATTATAGGCAAACTGAGTGGTGGGTATAAAAATATTTCAATTTCCTAAACTCTTTCCTATTAAGCTTAATAAATTCCCAAAGGCACTATTAATAACTTCCATCTGACTATTAGCCTAAAAGTGGAAAGCAGGGAAAAATTTTAACCTTGTACCATGCATTTTTCATAACATTCTTCAAAAAATGAGAAACTGACTTCACGTCCCTATCTAACACTGTAGTGGAGGATAAGCCGTGCAATATTATTCTCTCTGAAAAAATCTTGTGTGATGCATTATGTGTCATTGTGCAATATAAAAAAGAGC
>JXCR01148216.1:3909-32840 GCA_002079205.1 Phalaenopsis hybrid cultivar | reverse complement strand
GCTTAATTCATTACAATATTTTTATATTTTTATTTACCAACCATATAATATATTAAGTATAACATTTTAACTGCCCAATTTTAAAAATTAACATTCAACCACCCAAAACTTTCTTTTTTTTATTGCAACTACCCTCCTTTACCCATTCATCGAAGATTTTGGGTGGCTTAAATGTAAATTTTTACATTTAGATTGTTATTATTTTATATTTAATATTTTGAGCAATGGACATATAAATCCCTCTTCTTTTTTTTTAGTGGTTTTAAAGTATATTATTTTGAAAAAATTCAGGAGTTGGAGCTCAGAGGATGAAAATGAGGTTGGTGAATTTCAGGAACATGATGATAACAAGGATAGGTATGCTATGGAAACTAAATTAATGAAAGCGATGATCAACAATTTAATGTTTCAATAAGAGAACATTTCTTTTCTTTTAAATTTATAATTATAATGATGGTTCCAAATTTTATATGCATGTTGATATTTTTCAATGCTTTAATGTTTTATTTAGCTTATTTCTCTTACGTTAAATGAAGATTATTTTGTAAGATTCTCTTTTAATTCTATAGCTTTGTTGAGATGTATGAGAAGTATATCTTAGGTTTAGTTTTCTCACTTTGTTGATTTCTTTCTTATTTTTGGGTGTGAATGTAAACAAATTGTTCGATTAGGGCTAGGAAGTAAAAATTTGAATTATTTTTTGTTGGTCATGTAGCCTATTACATGTTGAATGTATATGTTTGAATTTTTGCATAAAAGAAGAGTTTCAAATTTACAGATTTATTCAATAATTTGCATACTATTTTTAGTTTAATCTGTCATAAGGTATATGTCTCTCTGGTAATTGAGTTTTTCTTTTAGTTAATATGATTGCTTGCATTATTTTCTCCATCATCCCGTTTTTCTTAATAATTTATTAATTTGGACAATTATGAAGTTTTTCTTTTTCCTCTGTTGTGGCTTAGCAATTCATTTTACTTGCTTGCAAGGGGCATCTGATTTGTTATTATATAAATAATAGTTATAAATGATAAGTCGAACTTTAAAATTAGTAATTAATTCTAGAAAACTTGTGGATTTTATCTTAAAATTAGATTTGAAATAATCAGATGTTTTTTATTCTATTTATTTACGTTCAACCACTTAAGCAATTAGTGCATGAAATTATTAATTAAATTTCTATTATTCTTCTTTTTAAAATGTTTTGTTTACTTTAAGTGATTGCAAGTTAGAATCTAATACTAAAACTGATGAAGATTCTGATTGGCAAGAAGAAGAAGAATTTCGTGAAACAAATTTACCTGCAATACACTTAGTGTTATATGGTTGCTTTTATGAGGTAAATAAACTATTACACAGATATTATTTTTTTTCAAATAATAACATGCATTGTTTTATATGCAGGCAAAGGTACAAACTTCCAGTCATGATAAATGGTTATTAGTGCATGTGCAACAAAGAGAGCAGTTTAACTCACATTTGGTAGTCATCATAAAAGCTAGTGATATCTCTTTTTTAAGTTTTCAATGTTACTAAATAATTTCATGTATTTTTATTTTTAATACTTCATATTTACATGCATAATACTTGAATCTGTCACATCAAAGCCAAAATATTGTTATTGCTAACTTTCTAAAAGTGAGATGTACTTTTGCATGCATGGATTGATGACACCGATGTGTGGTGTGTTGAATGTAAATATAAAAGTTTAGATTATTAGAATTGTGTGTTATATTTGTTAATTTTCCTTTAGAAATATGCATTATTTTAACTGTCGCATTGTGCAGCTAAAGAGAGAACCATGGTCAAATGCCACCGTTCAAGAGCAATTGAGTTCACATTTTGTATTTTGGGAGGTATGTAATTGTAGTGTTTTTGTAGCAAACTACCATAAGTTTTGGACAAAAAAGTATTTTAAAATTTTTTTAATATTAATATTTTTAGAATAAAATATATTATACTAACTCTTTTATTTGCACAATGTTACTATTTAGTCTTATCACGAAGACATTGAGGGACAAAAAGTATGTTGTTTTTACAAAGTGACGACATTGCCTGTAATTATGGTCATTGATCCCATAACAGGTGCAAAAATGTATATTTGCCATGAAGTGAAACAACCAGAGAGCTTATTAGAGGTAAAGTTAAATTTTAGCTGATTTTTTCCTCAAAAAAATTATATATAATAAATAAGATTTTATGTAAATTAGTTCATTTGTTTGTTTTTTTATAGTATTTGACGTAATTCTTAGTTATTTACAACTATTTTAAAATTAATTGGATTTTACTCCATCTATTTTAACTTAACTAAACTGAATTGTTGGATTATTTGAAAATTTATGATTTATAAATTCTCAAATTTTATTTGCATGAAAAAGTGTTTACAGCATATCAGTTGTAGTAAAAAATGATCACCTTCTTTTATTCAGGATTTGATGAGATTTTATGATAGAAGTCCAAAGCAGAATCTTGCTTTTGCTGAGAGCTTACAAAGAAAAGATAATGATTCATCTGACCAAATAGGTTTGCTAAAAATATGCATGCTATTATTTCTTTCAATGAAATTTTATGTGACAATTCGTAATATCTCAATTTATTTTATTTCTAGCTTGTTTTTTTTCATTGGCAATTTTAACCCAATAGAATTAATTTTTATCCTTAGTTTTTTTTTCGTCGAGTGATGCTTCTGCCAAATTTTTTAACTAGCTAAAGTTACACAACTATCTAGTAAAACTTAGCTAAGAACTGGGAGTGTCAAATTAAGTTTGCACATTGGGTTCTATTTTGATCCAAAAATTCTTGAATCGACCCAAAACTATTTGACCCTAACCCAACCACAAATTAAACTAGTCAGAATGTTTAAAATGAATCTGCATTTAACCCACTGACTCGAACCAGCTCGTATAACCTATTAAACATAGCACACAATTGTTATTCAGATCAAATTTGGGTTGATATCAAGTCAATCTCGAGTCAATTTCTGGTTGGCATATTGATTTTGAGTTAAGTTCAAGCTAGCAGTCAGTTTTAGGTTATTTTGGCATGTTGGGCAACCCAAATCCAACCCAAAAAATAGACGTATTAGGATTCATAACCTGAACGTAACTCAAAAATTATTTACATTACATGAACCTTAATTTTTTTAGTTTAGTTCAGGTCAAGTTGACTTGTCAGGATCAATTTTTGACATACTATACTGCAATTTTTTGTTATTATTTTTTTATTTTGGTTGGCTAACATAAATCTATTTTGAAGGAATTTTACTTTATAATAAGCATTTTGATGATTTCCAAATTTGTGTTTTTTCAGTAGAAAATGAAATAACACAATCTAAGGAAACCAGTTCTGCAGGTATAACAAAATCAGGTTATCCCCCTCTTCCTGAAGAGCCTACAGACGAAAAGCTCATTTGCCGGGTAGGAATATGCCTTCCTAATAGCCAGAGAGTGCGGAGAAGCTTCCTTAAAACTGATCCAACAAAGGTAAAGTCTCCCATCAAATAATTAATAATAAAGGCATTTACATACATAGCACACAATTCTTATGCATTTACATCTCTCACGCCAAAAGTTTCATATTTACACACATATCACTCTAACCTTTAATATCACATTAAAATAACACTACTATCATCTATTAAAAGTGAAATACACATTTTCATGCATAAGAAAAGACCAAAGTCCTATAGGGGGCGGGTTTGGGTTTACCCGAAACTGACCCGACAACTTAGGTCATCTGTCTGACCCGAATAATTTATGTGTAAAAAATCTCAGCCTGAACCTGACCCTCCTTCAAGCTGTCAACCCGTATCTGATCCATATTACTCGTTTACCATAAGAATAACAACCACTAAGATTAAAATCGGGTCAATTTTGTGTCAATTCCAGGTTGGCAGGTTAGCGAACTTGAATTGAAAATTAACATGTTAGATTTTTTTAACTAAACCTGACCTGAAAATTATTAAGGTATTAAATTTTTTGAGTCAGGTTTGAGTCTAGTCGGCATGTCAGGTCAATTTTTGACACCACAATTGCTATGTATGAAACCATGAATGTTTTGATGTGAGACATGTAAATGCATAAGAAATGTGTGCTACATTTGTAAATTTCTCCTAATGATAATAATGTTCATTTAAGACACTGCATTTATAAATTTATGCTTTTTTTTTTAATGCAGTTGTTATGGTCTTTCTGTTCAACTTTGTTAGAGGAAGAAGAATCTCAGAGTTTCCATTTCATAGTTCCCAACTCTCCCAAATTATTTTATGATAATGATGCAACCTTTGAGGAGGCTGCTTTATCTAACACCCTTTTAAGACTTGGCGTGGAAAGAGTTAATTAGCTAAATGTTATTAGCACTTAGTTTTTAAACTTTTTTTTTTATTATTCTCTCAGGTTTAAGTACTTGTGTTAATTAAGAGATTTACATTTCTTGAAAGAGTTTGTAGTTTGTACGCCATTTAGAGAACAAAAGATAAATTGCAATGCATTACATAGTCAATTATTTACACTTGATATATATTTTTTAATTTTTAATCCAAGCGTTTTAATTTAATTTTTCCACTTTGTTTTTTTTTTTTTTGAGTTTAGGGGCATTTTTATTTTATTTTTAATATTTTCCTACTCCAAAATATGTATTTTTAAAGTTTGTGTATTTGTTTAAATTTGAAAAAACCCTAATTTTCTACTTATCCACATGACACCCACTTAAAACTTAAATTTTAATATCACATTGATAATTCATATAATTAAATGGCGTGTATGTGGATTATAATTTTTTTTTTATAGTAGATGTAAATATGAAAGTTTGTTTATTTTATTTTTATGTGAATATTAAAGTCTTTTTTTTTTTGTTGTTGGACATGTGAATACCATAGTTTAGGTTTTGTATATGAAAATATCAAGATCCTAAGTGCGATGTGTGTAAATAGTGAAGTTTATGGTATGAACACGTCGCACATGTTAATACATAAGATTTGAGTGATTTGCATGTAATAATACTAGATCCAAATAACTTGCATGTGAATATATAAGATTTGAAGAATTTGCGTGTAAATACATAAAAATTGGGTGGCAAACATGTAAATATTCATGATTTGAGTGACACATGTAAATATTTAAGATTTAAGTGGCGGCATGCTATACGTTCAAGGGCTAAGTGGTGTCTACGTAAGTAGGTAAAATAAAAGAACATGCATGTAGAATCTATAAGATTTAAGTGCTAAACATGTAAATAATCAATTTATAAGTGACACACGTGTAAACATATAAGAATCGAGTGATGTTCCCATAAGAAATTCAAATTTGGATGTCGAACATGTAAATGCACAAGTCTTTAAGCGAAGTGCACGTAAATTATTAAAGTTTAGCCATCGAACATATAAAAACACAAAGATTCGAGTGGATTGAACGTAAAATATTAAAATTTAGATATCGAATATGTAAATACGTATGATTTGAGTTGTGTGCACGTAAATATATAATATTTGAGTGGTATGTGTGGATATACATAAAATTTGTGTGACCTGCACATGGAATATCAATTTCTCTCCAAACCTTGCCACGGTTTGGAGAGGAGAGTGGAGAGAGGGTTCAGTGGTGTGGGGAGAGAGAGAGCTGCTATGTGAGGAATTTGTGAAGGAAAGAAAGCTTTCTTTTTTATTAANAAGTCCTATGTACAAGAGGGCAGTGCCTGATTGCATGCAAAGTAAGTTTATCCGATATCAAATTCAACCAAACAAAAAAGAAAATCTTCTATAATTATAAAAAAAAAAACAAATTTATAAGCACAAAATGTAAAATGGAACAAAATAAGACAGAAGTTTCATGAAACTGCAATTAAAAAACTTGTGCTCTGATTGAGAATCCAGGTTCGAATCAAACTCAAACCAATAACTTTTAACCTAACATAGTTGCCACTAAAGCCCAATTTCCCAAAAAAAAAAAAGAGTGCAAGTCAATCTCCTAGATATTTGCGTGGAAAATATAATAACTAGAGGTTTCAAAACGCATCATTTAAAAGGTCCAAGCAGGCTGCAGAGGTATACATGTGCATCAAACTAAGTTTTGAACAGGAAACAAAAATCTAAAGAGAGACATCAAACCAGATTCTGAATTTTGTGAGAGAAAAATGAACAACAAATAATGAATAATCACAAGGAAATCGCATTCTAATAAGAACGAGAAGAAGAAAAAGAGAAAGAGAAGGGGCAAAAGGACANCATTTAAAAGGTCCAAGCAGGCTGCAGAGGTATACATGTGCATCAAACTAAGTTTTGAACAGGAAACAAAAAGAGAAAGAGAAGGGGCAAAAGGACTTACATAATTCCAAGGGGATCTCCTTTTTCTTTCCAGCACTGGAGAAGAATGGAAGAAGGAAACAGCTTTGAAAAATGGCAGAGAAGCAGCGTAAGCTGGCTTAAGAGCGCGATTCATACTTTCTCATCCAAGCAGAGGTAACAGGAGAAGCAACAAGGTGCAAGGAGGAGGGCGATCTCATCTCCCTCTACTGCTCGCGGACATCTTCAATTTCAGATTTCCTGCGAGCTTGGAGCTGAAAGAGCGACGGGGAGAGACTGAGGGCTGCCGCTCCGGTTCAGGTCGGTCGGTGATGAGCAAGGGGCCGCTTGGTTGTTCTGCAAAAATAAAATATTTTAGAATTCGGTGTAAAATAAATATACTAACTTATAATTTCCTATATTTGATGTGAAAAAAAAATGNGTGATGAGCAAGGGGCCGCTTGGTTGTTCTGCAAAAATAAAATATTTTAGAATTCGGTGTAAAATAAATATAGTACCTTATAATTTCCAATATTTGATGTGAAAAAATATAAATAATATAGTCCAAAACCTTTAAAATATTTTAATTTAGACCTGAACTATTAAAAATTATTCTCAGTTGGTCATAAATCAAATATTTTGTTTAATTTAATGGTGAGTTTCACAATTTTAACGGTAAATGATCTTGTTGTATATTCTTACCAAATTAAACATTTCATTGTTCCATTATATACATTCTGCGAAAATCAGTAGTGTTCTAAACATTTGGTGTTCCTCTTGCNTATTCTCAGTTGGTCATAAATCAAATATTTTGTTTAATTTAATGGTGAGTTTCACAATTTTAACGGTAAATGGTCTTGTTATATGTTCTTACCAAATTAAACATTTTATTGTTCCATTATATACATTCTGCGAAAACCAGTAGTGTTCTAAACATTTGGTGTTCCTCTTGTTTTACTGTCGATGACACATGCATTGACTGAAGACACCTCCCTTCGCTGCTCCTCCACCCGATAGAGGGATCTTCATCTCCACTAACCATAAGCATTTAATGCTTATCCACTCGTGAGCTACTTCTTTTTCACGTGATCTTAAGAAATTTGAAGGTACCGTTGATATATCTATTGAATTCACAAGTATAAAAAATAAAGATAAGATGAAGATTGAGNATCATAAGCATTTAATGCTTATCCACTCGTGAGCTACTTCTTTTTCACGTGATCTTAAGAAATTTGAAGGTAACGTTGATATATCTATTGAATTCACAAGTATAAAAAATAAAGATAAGACGAAGATTGAAAAATAAATTTAAATTTCTAAGAAAATGTTGAAAAAAAATTTTATGAAAGTGACTGTGAATTCCAATGATGCAGTCAGTGTTCATAATAGCAACGAAGATGATAACATTAAGTGGTTAGTATTCAATCTTATGCCAGAGTTTCAAAAATTTGATCTTGAAATGAGAATGTTTATTAGTAATAAAAATGAATTTAAGGAAGTCGTGTCAATTAGTAGGGGAAAAGCATCGTTCTTAAAAAAATTATAGAAGAATGTGCAAAGCTATTTGTAGGAAACTTAATTGTTCATTGCATTTGTATATTTCAATGAAGGAAGTCATTCATGGCAGATAAGATCATTCAAGAGATACTTGTGCATGGAGTTATCAAAACAAGACCTTAACCTACACAATTATAGTAAATAAATTAATGAATAAAGTAAAGATGAATCCATAGCGCAAGGCTAAATTGTTTAGAAGAGAAGTAATAGATGAGTTAAAGTTATATGTTTCAAATTCACGGCTAGCAATACCATCAATAAGGAAAATAAGTTGGTGCATTTGAAGGAGAACGAATAATTCAAGAGGATATGAGATTATTTCTTGAAAATTATAAAAAGAAATCCATGAACAATTATATATGTTAAAACAACATAAGACACAGATTAGAAGGTCTAATAAGATTTGTTAGGATGCATGTTTTCCTTGAAGCATGAAAGAAAAGTTTCACCATGCCAATAATTGGAGCTGATCGGTGTTTTTTGAAGGGACACAAGGGAAACAATTATTAATTAAAGATAGTTTGGATGGTAATAATAATATATTTCCAATAGCATGGGTTGTTGCTAGAAGTAAGAAAATAATTGTGAGTGTTTCTTGGATTTGTTGGCTAGAGATTTACACAATTTTGATAATCAGTAAGAGTTTACATTTATCTCGGATAAACAAAAGGGATGGATGATTACTTTTGAGCATGTTATATCTAAATTTTACAAGTAGATTTTGTGTGACATCGACACAATAATTTTAAATTGACAAGATTCAAGGGAGTTACTTTGAAGAATACTTTGTGACAGCAACAAAAAGTACTGTAATAAATCAATTACATACAACCTGGTAGAATTGGATAAATTTGATCATAATATTTATGAGTGTTTGGCTAAAAATCAACCAAGAGAGTGTTCTCAGTCCAAATTTAAATGCATCTTTAAAGGTGATATGTTACTGAATAATTGGTGTGAATACTTCAACTCTATTATTGTTGAGGCAAGATAGTTGTCTTTTATAAGTATATTTAAAAATATTAGAACCTTGGTGATGTTGAGGATGCAAGAAAAAAAAGGTAGAGTTTATGAAGTTGAATGATAAGTTTTTTTTTTAAAGATTGATGAAATACTTTAAAAAAATATATATATAAATCAAGAAGTTGTATTGGTGTGCAGGCAGATGATGACACTTATCAAATCAGAGCATTATAAAGGGCTTAATATTTTGTCAGCAAAAATGATATGTCTTGTAGTTGTAGAAGATAAGAACTAATTGGTTTGTCTTGTCTTCATGTATGTGCTACAATTAATATGAGTGAGTTTGATTATGAACATTTTATTCATAGTTATTACTCCGATGATATGTATAGAAACTTATGAGCACAACATTATGCCGATCAATGGTCTCGATGAATGGCCTAAAAGTAATAAAGAATATCTCTTACTCCTAAGATATAAGATCCTAGGAAGGGTCGANTGGCTTGGTCTTGCACATACACACTTGAACTCACCATAAGTTCCCTAACACACCCAAAACCATCAATTCACTTAAATTGAGCCATCTCCCTCCTTGAGGTCCACAAATACCTCTTTAGTGTTTTGAAGACTCATTTGGGTGGTCTTAAGTCCGTGCTAAATAAAAATTCATAAACTTATTTTAATCATGTTATGATTTTTTTTTCCTTCGTTGTATCATGCAAATTTGTTCNTGGCTTGGTCTTGCACATACACACTTGAACTCACCATAAGTTCCCTAACACACCCAAAACCATCAATTCACTCAAATTGAGCCATCTCCCTCCTTGAGGTCCACAACTACCTCTTTACTGTTTTGAAGACTCATTTGGGTGGTCCTAAGTCCGTGCTAAATCAAAATTCATAAACTTATTTTAATCATGTTATGATTTTTTTTCCTTCGTTGTATCATGCAAATTTGTTTCCACTGGTCTATTTACAACACTATATTCTGCATTGCTCTGCCTGTGGCATTTTATTAATGTTGAGAAGAGTGATGAGTTTTAAAAAGTTGAGTGATTTATAAAAATTATTGCAAGATCTATTTTATTTTAAAAAAAAATTATTTTAATTTCTGAAATGCAGACCAATTCGTTCTNCATTTTATTAATGTTGAGAAGAGTGATGAGTTTTAAAAAGTTGAGTGATTTATAAAAATTATTGCAAGATCTGTTTTATTTAAAAAAAAAAAATATTTTAATTTCTGAAATGCAGACCAATTCGTTCCTTTTTATGAAAACTTCACTCATTAACTTATTTATGACAATTTCTAAGATCTATAGTATTTTACAGTGCAAACCTATTATTTAAGCTTTTTGTTGGTTTCTTTCTATATAATTCCATATATAGAAAAGAATAAAATATAAGTTGGATTACTTCTTTCTATATATATATATATATATTGTGCATTTATATATATACAGATATTTCCTTATTTATGCCACGTAATCTTTCTCTCTATATATATAGAAAGATTTTACCATGAATTTTATAGAAAGAAAATACTTTATATATATGTATATGTATATATATATTGGGAGAATTATATACAGACCATAGGTAATTTTTTTGAATAAAATGTAAAATATAGGTTGCGGTTTTACCATGAATTTTAATATCTGAGTTGAGAAATTTAAAATATGGATGGAGGAGGATGGTTGATCTGTAAATAGCAAGTATCCGGTGGTCTCTATGTAATTGTTTTTTTTTTTTTTTGTGCTGCTANTTTTTCACATTTTTTTTTTTTTTTGTGCTGCTATATATAGGCATATAATTCATTATTTATGCTCATGTCCACAAGAGTCCAGCAATAGAATTAACAGACGGCTGCTGGAAGTTGCCCCGCGGAAGCAGCGGGAAAGCGGCAACGTGCTTTGCTCTCAAGGAAGCGGAGAAGCAGAGGGAAACGCGGGATGGATCGTGGCTGAAAAAGCAGACCCGCACGGTTTTTGCTCGAAAACTCTCATATCCTTTCATGCTTGCGGCCGGTGCGGTTATAAAAGCACTCAACACGCCTTCCATTCAACGCTCTGCTTTCAAGAAGTTCAAACAAACCTGAACCTTGGGTTGGCTAGAGAGAGTTCTTTGATCTTAATCTTCCTTGGCCTCTGCTCTGATCAACATTTACTCAATGGACGAGCAGGTAAGGTTTATGTGATTTTATTCATGATTTATAATATAAAATCCTGCAAAGTAGAGTAATTTGTATTGTATTTGTTTTCATGAGTTTGTCTTGTTTTGATACGCTTCGGAGGCAGACAATTAACACAGATTTAATAAATCTAAATGAGAGATGGTTCTAAAGCCAAACACCGCCTAAGATTGAATTAGAGACAAAATCTTGATAGAAATCCATAATGAGATTAGATACAACCAGATATTATATCAGGGGCCCTTGGGGATCATTTTTATTTTTGATATATATTTTTTTTATTTTTGTTTTGAACTCCAAAAAAATATACATATTTGACATATTTGATTAGGATATAATTGATTTTAAAAATACTCAAAATACATAAAAATTATTTTGAGAGATTTCAAAAAACATTAATTCATTTATAGCAACAAAAAAAACATATGAAAAATACACTTAATAAATATATTTTTACTCATTTAAATATTGTCGGATATCATAAAATTTTTTTTATATTTCATATTTACTTTTTGGATGCAGTTTATNCGGAGGCAGACAATTAACACAGATTTAATAAATCTAAATGAGAGATGGTTCTAAAGCCAAACACCGCCTAAGATTGAATTAGAGACAAAATCTTGATAGAAATCCATAATGAGATTAGATACAACCAGATATTATATCAGGGGCCCTTGGGGATCATTTTTATTTTTCATATTTTATTTTTTTTATTTTTGTTTTGATCTCCAAAAAAATATATATATTTGACATATTTGATTAGGATATAATTGGTTTTAAAAATACTCAAAATACATAAAAATTATTTTGAGAGATTTCAAAAAACATTAATTCATTTATAGCAACAAAAAAAAAACATATGAAAAATACACTTAATAAATATATTTTTACTCATTTAAATATTGTCGAATATCATAAAAATTTTTTTATATTTCATATTTACTTTTTGGATGCAGTTTACTATGGACAACGAGCAGGAACTTGTCTCCACATTTCTTGAAATCACAATGAGCAATTGTAGGGATTCTGCTGCGAACATCCTCAAGGTTCATAGCTTATTTGTAATAATGCAAATTTATATTATTAAAAATGTTATTATTATCATGCAATGAATAGTGATAAAAATATTATATAATTATCTTCTGTAGGACGCAGGATGGAATATTCATGCTGCTATTGAATTATTTTTTGAGCGTGATGGTTCTCTTGGAGAAGCAACAACATCACAATCTAATCCTCATTCCAATTTATTATTTTCTGACATTACACNGATGGTTCTCTTGGAGAAGCAACAACATCACAATCTAATCCTCATTTCAATTTATTATTTCCTGACATTACATCAACGTAAGTTATTTTGATTTTATCTTCGAATTATTTTAGTATTTCTTTGGTAAGCTCTGAAATATTTAAATATATTTTTATAAAATTTTATTTGTAGTGGTTGGGGCTCAGAGGATGAAAACGACATTGATAATGACCCAGCGCATGATGTCANAATAGCAACGAAGATGATAACATTAAGTGGTTAGTATTCAATCTTATGCCAGAGTTTCAAAAATTTGATCTTTAAGTGAGAATGTTTATTAGTAATAAAAATGAATTTAAGGAAGTCGTGTCAATTAGTAGGGGGAAAAGCATCGTTCTTAAAAAATTATAGAAGAATGTGCAAAGCTATTTGTAGGAAACTTATATAAATCAAGAAGTTGTATTGGTGTGCAGGCAGATGATGACACTTATCAAATCAGAGCATTATAAAGGGCTTAATATTTTGTCAACAAAAATGATATGTCTTGTAGTTGTAGAAGATAAGAACTAATTGATTTGTCTTGTCTTCATGTATGTGCTACAATTAATATGAGTGAGTTTGATTATGAACATTTTATTCATAGTTATTACTCCGATGATATGTATAGAAACTTATGAGCACAACATTATGCCGATCAATGGTCTCGATGAATGGCCTAAAAGTAATAAAGAATATCTCTTACTCCTAAGATATAAGATCCTAGGAAGGGTCGGNTCAGGCTTAATTCATTACAATACTTTTATATTTTTATTTACCAACCATACAATATATTAAGTATAACATTTTTACTGCCCAATTTTAAAAATTAACATTCAACCACCCAAAACTTTATTTTTTTTTATTGCAACTACTCTCCTNTCAAGCTTAATTCATTACAATACTTTTATATTTTTATTTACCAACCATACAATATATTAAGTATAACATTTTAACTGCCCAATTTTAAAAATTAACATTCAAACACCCAAAACTTTCTTTTTTTTATTGCAACTACTCTCCATCACCCATTCATTGAAGATTTTGGGTGGCTTAAATGTAAATTTTTCCATTTAGATTGTTATTATTTCATATTTAATATTTTGAGCAATTGACATATAAATCCCTCTTCCTTTTTTTCTTTCTTTTTGTGTGGTTCTTAAAGTATATTCAGGGGTTGGGGCTCAGAGGATGAAAATGAGGTCNTATTTAATATTTTGAGCAATTGACATATAAATCCCTCTTCCTTTTTTTCTTTCTTTTTGTGTGGTTCTTAAACTATATTCAGGGGTTGGGGCTCAGAGGATGAAAATGAGGTTGGTGAATTTCAGGAACATGATGATAACGAGGATAGGTATTCTATTGAAACTAAATTAATGAAAGCAATGATCAACCATTTAATGTTTTAGTAAGAGAACATTTTTTTTCTTTTAAATTTATAATTATAATGATGGTTCCGAATTTTATGCACATGTTGATATTTTTCAATGCTTTAATGTTTTATTTAGTTTATTTCTCTTAGGTTAAATGAAGATTATTTTGTAAGAATCTCTTTTAATTCTATATCTTTGTTGAGATGTATGAAAATTATATCTTAGGTTTAGTTTTNCTATTGAAACTAAATTAATGAAAGCGATGATCAACCATTTAATGTTTTAGTAAGAGAACATTTTTTTTCTTTGAAATTTATAATTATAATGATGGTTCCGAATTTTATACGCATGTTGATATTTTTCAATGCTTTAATGTTTTAATTAGTTTATTTCTCTTAGGTTAAATGAAGATTATTTTGTAAGATTCTCTTTTAATTCTATATCTTTGTTGAGATGTATGAAAATTATATCTTAGGTTTAGTTTACTCACTTTGTTGATTTCTTTCTTATTTTTGGGCGTGAATGTAAACAAATTATTTGATTATGGCTATGAAGTAAAAATTTGAATTATTGTTTGTTGGTCATGTAGCCTATTAAATGTTGAATGTATAGGTTTGAATTTTTGCATAAATGAAAATTAAATGTTGAATGTATAGGTTTGAATTTTTGCATAAATGAAGAGTTTCTAATTTACAGTTTTATTAAATAATTTGTACATTATTTTTAATTTAATCTATCATAAGGTGTGTGTCTCTCTGGTAATTGAGTTTTTCTTTTAGTTAATATGATTGCTTGCATTATTCTCTCCATCATCTCGTTTTGCTTAATAATTTATTAATTTGGACAATTATGAAATGTTTAGTTAATGATTAATTGTAGTTTTTTTTCCCTCTGCAGTCGCTTAGGAATTCATTTTACTTGCTTGCAAGTGACATCTGATTTTTTATCTCANGCATTATTCTCTCCATCATCCCGTTTTGCTTAATAATTTATTAATTTGGACAATTATGAAATGTTTAGTTAACGAGTAATTGTAGTTTTTTTTCCCTCTGCAGTCGCTTAGGAATTCATTTTACTTGCTTGCAAGTGGCATCTGTTTTTTTATTATATAAATAATAGTTATAAATGATAAGTTGAATTTTAAAATTAGTAATTAATTCTAGAAAATGAGTGGATTTTATCTCAAAATTAGATTTGAAGCAATCAGATATTCTATTTATTTACGTTCAGCCACTTAAGCAATTAATGCATGAAATTATTAATTAAATTTCTTNATTAATTCTAGAAAATGAGTGGATTTTATCTCAAAATTAGATTTGAAGCAATCAGATATTCTATTTATTTACCTTCAGCCACTTAAGCAATTAATGCATGAAATTATTAATTAAATTTCTATTATTCTTTTTAAAATTTTTGTTTACCTTAAGTGATTGCAGATTAGAATATAATGCTGGAACTGATGAAGATTCTGATTGGAAAGAAGAAGAAGAATTTCATGAAACAAATTTACCTGCAATACACTTAGTGTTTTATGGTTACTTTTATGAGGTAAATAAACTATTACACAAATATTATTTTTTTCAAATAATAACATGCATTGTTTTATATGCAGGCAAAAGTACTGACTTCCAGTCATGATAAATGGTTATTAGTGCATGTGCAACAAAGAGAGCAGTTTAACTCGCATCTGGTAAGCATCATAAAAAATAGTGATATCTCTTTTTAAATTTTTCAATGTTACTAAATAATTTTATGTATTTTCATTTCTAACACTTCATATTTACACGCATAATACTTGAATCTGTCACATAAAATCCAAAATATTGTCATTGCTAACTTTCTAAAAGTGAGATGTATTTTTGCATGCATAGATTGACGACACTGATGCACGGTGTGTTGAATGTAAATATAGAAGTTTAGATTATTAAAATTGTGTGGTATGTATATGTTAATTTTTCTTTACAAATATGCATTATTTTAACTGTCGCATTGTGCAGCTAAAGAGAGAACCATGGTCAAATGCCACCGTTCAAGAGCAATTGAGTTCACATTTTGTATTTTGGGAGGTATGTAATTATATTGTTTTCGTAGCAAGCTACCATAAGTTTTAGACAAAAAAGTTTTTTAAAAGTTATTTATTATAATATTAACATTTTTGGTCTAAAATATATTATACTAATTCTTTTATTTGCATAATGTTACTATTTAGACTTCTCACGAAGACATAGAGGGACAAAAAGTATGTTGTTTTTACAAGGTGACGACATTGCCTGTAATTATGGTCATTGATCCCATAACAGGTGCAAAAATGTATGTTTCCAATGAAATGAAGCAACCAGAGAGCTTATTAGAGGTAAAGTTAAATTTTAGCGGATTTTCACCTTAAAAAATTATATATAATAAATAAGATTTTATCTAAATTAGTTCATTTGTTTGTTTTTTTATAGTATTTGATGTAATTCTCAGTTATTTACAACTATTTTAAAATTAATTAGATTTTACTCCATCTGTTTTAACTTAATTAAATTGAATTGTTAGATTATTTGAAAATTTATATTTATAAATCCTTAAATTTTATTTGCATGAAGAAGTGTTTCAAAGCATATCATTTGTATTAAAAAATAATCACCTTCTTTTATTCAGGATTTGATGAGGTTTTATGATAGAAGTCCAAAACAACATCTTGCTGAGAGCTTACAAAGAAAAGATGATCATGCTTCATCTGACCAAATAGGTTTGCTAAAAATATGCATGCTATTGTTTCTTTTAATGAAATTTTATGTGACAATTCGTAATATCTCAATTTATTTTATTTCTAACTTGTTTTTTCTCATTGGCAATTTTAACTCAATAGAATTAATTTTTATCCTTATTTTTTTTTTTCGTGAGTGCTGCCAAATTTTTTAACTAGCTAAAGTTCCACAACTATCTAGTAAAACTTAGCTAAAAACTGGGAGTGTCAAATTAAGTTTGCGCATTGGGTTCTATTCTAATCCAAAAATTCTTGAATCGACCCAAAACTATTTCACCCTAACCCAACCACAAATTAAATGAGTCAGAATGTTTAAAATGAATCTGCATTCAACCCACCGACTCTAACCCGCCCGTATAACCTATTAAACATAGCACACAATTGTTATTCAGATCAAATTTGGGTTGATTTCGAGTCAATTTCGGGTTGGCATATTGATTTTGAGTCAAGTTCAAGCTAGCTGACAGTTTTAGGTTATTTTCGGGCTGTTGTTCAACCCAAATCCAACCCAAAAAATAGATGTATTAGGATTCATAACCCGAACATAAATAAAAAATTATTTTCCCTACATGAACCTTAATTTTTTAAGTTTAGTTCAGGTCGAGTTGACTTGCAGGATCAATTTTTGACATATTATACTGCAATTTTTTGTTATTATTTTTTTATTTTGGTTGGCTAACAAAAATTTGTTTTGAAGGAAATTTACTTTATAATAAGCATTTTGATGATTTTTTTTCAGTAGAAAATGAAGTAGCACAACCTAAGGAAAACATTTCTGCAGTGATAACAAAACCAGGTTATCCCCCTCTTCCTGAAGAGCCTACAGACGAAAAGCTCATTTGCCGAGTAGGAATATGCCTTCCTAATAGCCAGAGAGTACGGAGGAGCTTCCTTAAAACTGATCCAACAAAGGTAAAGTCTCCCATGAAATAATTAATAATAAAGACATTTACATACATAGCACACAATTCTTATGCATTTACTTCTCTCAAGCCAAAAGTTTCATATTTGAACACATATCACTCTAATCATTAATATCACATGAAAATAACACTACTATCACTTATTAAAAGTGAAATACACATTTTCATGCATAGGAAAGTACCAAAGTCCTATAGGGGGCGGGTTTGGGTTTACCCGAAATTGACCCGATGACCTGAATATTTTGTGTTGAAAATCCCAACCTGAACCTGACTCTCCATCAACTTGTCAACCCGTATCTGATCTTTTTAACATGTTTAACATAATAATAGCAACTATTCATGGTAAAATTGGGTCATTCGAGTCAATTTCAGGTTGGCGGGCTAATCTTAAATTTACTCGAAAAAATAAATAGGTTAGATTTTTTATACTGAACTTGGCCTAATAATTATTAAAGTCAACTCAAACTCGGATTATTTGAGTCGAGTTCGGGTCTAATTGCCGTATCGGGTCAATTTTTGGTACCATTAGAGTTATGTATGAAACTATGAATGTTTTGGTGTGAGAAATGTAAACACATAAGAACTGCATGCTACGTATATAAATTTCTCATAATAATAATAATGTTTTTCATTTATAAATTTATGCTTTTTATTTTTATGCAGTTGTTATGGTCTTTCTGTTCATCTTTGCTAGAGGAAGAAGAATCTCAGAGTTTCCATTTCATAGTTCCCAACTCTCCCAAATTATTTTATGATAATGATGCAACCTTTGAGGAGGCTGCTTTATCTAACACCCTTTTAAGACTTAGCGTGGAAAGAGTTAATTAGCTAAATGTTATTAGCATTTAGTTTTTCAACTTTTTTTTTAATTCCCTCAGGTTAAAGTACTTATGTTAATTAAGAGATTTACATTTCTTGAAGGAGTTTGTAGTTTGTACGCCATTTAGAGGACAAAAGAGGAACTGCAATGCATTACATAGTCAATTATTTACACTTGATATATATTTTTTAATTTTTAATCCATGCGTTTTTATGAAAGTGTGACAAAATTTTTTCACTAAAGTCTAATTTACAAGTTATCGTTTTTTTTGTTATTATTATTATTTTTATTATTTTGCTAGTGCAATGTTCTCAAGAAAAAAAAAGAGGATTGATAAAGTATTTTCTTATTTCAATTGTATTACATCAGGAATTGAGTTTAAGCCCATATCATTTTGTTTTTGTTATGAATGTTCTTACTAGACAATTAGAGGAGGATGTATCTAGGTGCATGGTTTTCACTGATGATATACTTATTGTCGATAAGATTATCTTTTCGTTCAAGAAAAACTTGATATATAGAGATTAACCTTCGAGTCTAAAGGCTTTCATTTGAGCAGATCTAACTTCTAATACGTGGAATATAATTTTAATAATATTAGTTCTAGTGGCGGGGTTATAATAATGAATCAGAAAGTCATTAACATGAGTGAATATTTTAGATATCTTGCGTCTATTGTTCAAAGCAATGATGATATAAATGGAAATGTTATTTGTAGAATTTAAGTTTGATTGTTGAAGTGGGGGAATGCATTAGGATTATTCTGTGATAGAAAATACAACTTAGACTTACAGAAAAATTTTATGAGAATGTTGTGAGAGCTACATTGTTTTATGGTGCAGAATGTTGGCTTGAAAAAGAGAAGCACAAAGTTAAGTGTTAATGAGATAAGAATGCTAAGGTGGACAAGTAACTTTACATTTAGAAATAAAATGTGAAACAAATATATTCGTGAAAGGATTGGAGTAGCTCAAATGATAGATAAGATTGGAGAGAGCCGCCTTAGTTGGATTGTCACATTAAACGTCGACCATTGGATGCAAGTTAGGAGAGTAGATGTTTTAGATTTTACTTATGTTAAGAAAGGTAGAGGAAGACCTAAAAATACTTGGGTATGATGCATATATATGATCTTAATTTTATTAGAAATAAATAAAAATATGACAATAAAAAATAATAGAAAAAATGATTCATATAGTCAACCAAACAATGGGATAAAGGCTTATTGTTGTAGTATTGCAAAGTTCTAATAGTATGCATGTAGTCATTGCAGTTTTATTTTACCGCTTGTAGTAATATTGTATTTGTACTAGATTGCTCTTTCTAACATGGTTCTCTAAGGTGGTGTGGGTTCAATGGGTTCAAAATTTAACTTTGTTATATTATAAATAATTTGTTTTTTTATTATTTTAATCTATAAATGAGAATTAACTATATATATTTTTTACACTAATGTATTTTTAAATCATTGAATATGAGACAGACTAATAATGTCATATGCATTCCTAATCTCTCATGTGAGAATCTTATGTTGGTTAATGTACCTCTACGATTAGAAACTTTTTAACATAATCAGAATATCATGCATCTAAATCTAACTACTCAATCTCAAAGAATTTGAATGAGAGTTGTTCACTCTTCATTAATTTATTTGAGCTAAAGGTTGAATAAATAATTAATATAAGAAACTAATATTCTAATATGTATAAACAATTTTAATGAAGAAAAAAACATAAAATATAAATTCATACTTAAAAAAAAAATATGATTTCTAAAAAGGTTACTGTGTTAAGAAAAACTTAAGTTTATAGTTTAGTCTTTTATTGGATCTATGTATAAATGTAAGTCATTTTGTATTTCTATGCTAAAATATAAATTCATTCAAGAAGAACACTTCACATTTCACAATTCATCATTATTTCACNATGAGTTGTGTAGATAAAATTGATTTGGGTTTTGATAGTATTTCAAGTGTTATTTGAGTGAAAATAGAAGTTTATTCAACCTTTAGCTCAAACAAAATTAATGAAGAGTGAACAACTCTCATTCAAATTCTTTGAGATTGAGTAGGTAGATTTAGATGCATGATATTTTGATTATGTTAAAAAGTTTCTAATCATAGAGGTATAATAACCAACATAAGATTATCACATGGAGATTAGGAATGCATGTAACATTATTAGTCCGTCTCATATTCAGTGATTTAAAAGTACATTAGTGTAAAAAAAATATATAGTTAACTCTCATTTATAGACTAAAAATAATAAAAATAACTAATTATTTATAATATAACCAAGTTAAATTTTGAATACATTGAATCCACACCACCTTAGAGAACCATGTTAGAAAGAGCAATCCAATACAAATATAATATTACTACAAGAGGTAAAATAAAACTGCAATGACTACATGCATGCTATTAGAACTTTGCAGTACTACAACAATAAGCCTTTATCCCACTGTGTGGTTGGCTATATGAATCATTTTTTTTCTATTATTTCTTATTGAGTGTCATATTTTCATTTAATTCTAATAAAATAAAGATAATTTTTATACGTCATGCCCAAGTATTTTTAGGTCTACCTCTACCTTTATTAACATAAATAAAATTTAAAACATCTACTCTCCTAACTTGCATCCGATGGTCGACGTTTAATTTGAACAAACCACCTAAGGCGGCTCTCTCTAATCATATCTATCATTGGAGCTACTCCAATCCTTTCACGAATNGTATTTGCATATCTTACACTTAAACTTTGCATCAAATTTTGATTTTATCAATCTTCAGGGAACATTAAGAATACCGTCAATAAAACCAAGCAAAATCATAAAGCAAATGCATACTAGTGCTGCATTGTATTCAACAAAACAATTTGAGTTCGTTGTAAAGTTTAAATGCTGAAACGAAATAGCAATGGCCAAAANCAACAAACCAATTTGAGTCTGTTGTAAAGTTTAAATGCTGAAACGAAATAGCAATGGCCAAATAGGCAATTCTAACCACGATACCCAATGATTCAGGCCTGAAATGACCAAGTATACCTAGTACAGCCCTGACCATTACGGAAAAGTAGTTGTATGTATCACCAACAAATAATGAAGAAGGATGAAAGCAAAGCTAAAGTTCCTACAATTCGCAGCAAAGAAAAGTGAATCGCATAACCCATGCTGAGAACAGAGTTAACTAATGCAAGAGAAATAAAAAAAATAATAATAAAAATAAACTAGTGATATAGCCGATGAATTATAAGAGAAACATATTACCATTATCATCGTCTCGGATTGTAGNATAAAAATAAACTAGTGATATAGCCGATGAATTATAAGAGAAACATATTACCATTATCATCGTCTCGGATTGCAGGAGGAAATCATACCAAAACTTGAAAATAAAATTAGATCTGGACAGACAAACAACCCACGACAGAACCAAAGTCCAACACCCATTTTTGAGCTCTCCTTCACAAACATTCCGCACTCACCACCGAAAGGCAGCGCCGGCGATGGAGTTCGGGCGGTGGCCAACTGCGAGAGAGAAAAAGGCCAAGCAAACCAGTAATAGAAGGAAATAGAAAAAAAAAACAACCAAGCAAGAACATCGAGCAAAATATCAAGAAACCAAGAAAGAAAACCGATCCATCGAACAAACAAAAGTGTCGAGCAAACCAGTGAAAATGTCAATCAAACAAACAAAAAATCAAGTAACCAAACAAGAAAACATAGCAACCAAGCCAACGCCGGAATTCCATCCTCGCAACCCTAATCAGTTCTCTCAAGAAGTGGAGAGGTAGAAGACCTCACAGGTGGCTGTCCTCTCGCCGGTGAGGAGGAGCGCCGGACAGCGAACTGAGGCGCGAGAGGGAGAAACGGCTCAAGAGAGAGGGATTTGANTAGAAAAAAAAAACAACCAAGCAAGAACATCGAGCAAAATATCAAGAAACCAAGAAAGAAAACCGATCCATCAAACAAACAAAAGTGTCGAGCAAACCAGCGAAAATGTCAATCAAACAAACAAAAAATCAAGTAACCAAACAATAAAACATAGCAACCAAGCCAATGCCGGAATTCCATCCTCGCAGCCCTAATCAGTTCTCTCACGAAGTGGAGAGGCAGAAGACCTCACAGGTGGCTGTCCTCTCGCCGGTGAGGAGGAGCGCCGGACAGCGAACTCAGGCGCGAGAGGGAGAAAGGGCTCAAGAGAGAGGGATTTGAGTGGGAAACTTCTCCTTAAGCTCTGGTGAGAAGATCTGGTGAAGCTTAAGGGGACTTCAATTTGCGGTTTAGTGAGTTTGGGAAATGACCAGAATATGCCTTGATTTTCCGGTGATAAATTGGGCTTTGACGGTGGAAATGAGAGCTCTTATTGTGCCATCCAATGAAATTTAAAAAGAAAAAAAAAATTTAAAAGTGAGCCCATTGACATAAACTTTTTTTTGGTAAAGGAGGAGTTTTTATTGGCCCACCACAATAATTTTACTGGAAATGGAGGGGTAATGGCTATGGGATTTAACTTAGGAAGGTTGAAGAAGCTTTGGAAGGATTTTGCCAGAGGCTCCCTAAGGATTCGAACACACTCTATGTTTGTCTATGAGTGGATGGTGTTTAAATAGAGGAGCTTGGAGTGGTTGTTGGGCTTCAATTCAGGTGCAAAGGATTGCTGATGTGGAGGGCAGCGCCAAGGACCAATTGGAGTTGGACACATTGGATGGGTGCAATGGGTTAAGGTGGGGTGGCTCTCGGTTTTTGAGCTCTCCGGCGATTAGGCCGGCCGGTCAAGCTAAGGGAGGTGTTCAGTTGGCTCAGGGGATCTAAGGGAAGGTTTAATGGTGATTAGCTTGAAGGTTTGATGGATGATGGCATATCTCCCTTAGTTTAGCAAATTTTGGAAGGAAATCCACTAATTTAAGGGACCCTTGGTCCATTGCTCAACTAGGTCAGGCTAGGTGCATCTAGGTTGATTCTTAGGGTCTAAATGTTGGTTGTGGTNAGGTGTTCAGTTGGCTCAGGGGATCTAAGGGAAGGTTTAATGGTGATTAGCTTGAAGGTTTGATGGATGATGATATATCTCCCTTAGTTTAGCAAATTTTGGAAGGAGATCCACTAATTTAAGGGACCCTTGGTCCATTGCTCGACTAGGTCAGGCTAGGTGCATCTAGGTTGGTTCTTAGGGTCCAAATGTTGGTTGTGGCGGGCTTGGGTTGGTCAATTTTGTTAGGTTTGGTCACATGCATGGCTAGGGTTCAAAGTTTGGGTTTTGGGTCAACTTGAGTCCTGGTCGGGTTCGAGCTAGGACTTTGGTCAAGTAATTGATCAATTTGGCTTGGATAATTGTCATGAGGAGTTTGGAAAAGGAATTGAGTGATTTTGAATTGATTTGAGGGTTCAATTTGATGGAATTTGGCTATATGATCAATTTTGGGGTTTGGGTTAGACTTGAGTTTGTATTGGGCTAGGGATTGGATATGGTTCAATTGATGGTTTAATTTTATGTTGGAGATTGTCATGAAGAGTTTGGATGTCAATTGGGTGGAAATTTTTGGGGGTTGGAGGTTCAATTTAGTGGGATTTGGGCTTTTGGTCAAATTTGGGGGTTTTGGCTTATTTTAGATTTGGGTGAGCTTTGAGCTCAAATTTGGATCAATTGATTGTTCAAACTAACTTGTGGAGGTATTATGAAGAATTTGGAATTCAAATTTGGGAAAATTTAAGGGCATGACTAAAATTGGGGATTTTGGATTAGGCTTGCAATTGGGCTAGGAATTGGGTTCAATTGAGCTTGGATTTGGTTTCAATTGAGATTGAGGATGATGAATTTGAGTTTGGAATTGAAATTGGGTGATATTGCAATCAATTTGATGGAATTTGGGGGTAAATTGGGGAATTTGGGCCTTTAAGAGCAATTTGGAGATTTTGGTCAAACTGGGTCAATTTGGTCAAATTGGGCTCAATGGAGTGGTTCAAATTGATTTTGGGGATATTTGAAGTGATTTTGGGAAAGAGTATTTTGATAATTTTGGGGATTTTGAAAAATTTGAGGTATTTTGGTCAATTTGAGTGATTTGTAATGGTTTGAAATGATTTTTGAAGAGAATTTTNGAAGTGATTTTGGGAAAGAGTATTTTGATAATTTTGGGGATTTTGAAAAATTTGAGGTATTTTGGTCAATTTAAGTGATTTGTAATGGTTTGAAATGATTTTTGAAGAGAATTTGAGAATTTGGGTAATTTGGAAATTTTTGGAAAATCTAGGGTTTAGGAGCAATTAAGTAATTTGGTGAAGTTTGGGACCAAGAAGGGTCAAAATTAGAATTTGTTAAAATTAGGGTTGATTGAGGATGTTAATCATAAGGTCACCCTATTGAGCTATAGGACCAAGGGAATTTTCACTTTGGATCCTCCATGTGTTGGTCTTATCCAAACCCTAGCCTAGGGCTAATGGTTTAGGGGACCATCCACATGAATTTCCAATAGAGTAAGGGATCAAGCTAGATATGTTTGGGTTAGGATTTAGGTTGTGAGTGAAAATGAAGGTGTGTGTGTGCAGGTCTGACCAAGAACACACCACCCAAGGCTAACCCTAAGGCCAAATAGTCCTATGGGGACTCCTCTTAAGCTCCCTCATATTAGTCCCACCTACTAAGTGTTAGAGGTTAGAACCAACATGTGGAACTTCAAGATGAGCAAATAAGAGTTTAGAATTTCTATTCGTGCGGGTACCATCACTAGTCTTCTATGAATAGTCAACAGGAAAGTCCTATGGCTAGTTCCTAGGCTTCTAAAGAAGAAATTTGACCTCAACCAAAAGTGAGGTCAACATGGGTATATCCAAATTTTTGGGAGATTTTAAGAGAAAAATAAATAGAAGAAATAAGAAATTTTTATGGTTCACAAACCTTACCGATGGTTATTTTTAAAACTGTCCAATCACCGACTGCATCATTTCATTGTAAAAACAAATTTTTATGAGAGATCTTTTTTGGTTCATTTTTTCTTTTTTTTTAACTCGGAATTGTCAGCTTGTCTGATTATCATCTTATAATTCTCCTCTCTAAATAGCCATCTTTCTGGGATCATTAAAATGTTTCAGAGAACAAAGGAATTTGAAATAGAGAAAATGAGAAGAAACTAGATAAACAAATTAAAAAGAACATAAGGTTGTCTTCGTGTGATAGGTCAAGAGTGTGTATCAAAAAACAAATTAGATCAAGATACCTTGAAATACATATCCACAATGAAGTCCTCTCCATAAGCAACCCATATAACCAAAGAACAAAAATTATATTTTATTCTGGGGTTAAAAGTAGCTCCCAAAGAAAGGTATCTATATGGTTAATTATATCCTGGGTGATTCCCAGGAATACACTCGATTAAAGAAGTTTTGCTTACATTTTTGTCTAGTGAATGAATATACCAATGATTTTGACATCTCAAATAGGATTATCTCAATGCTTTCAAATCTATACAGGGCCATAAGATAGAGGGTGAATCACCATATTCACTACGGGTGGCGGCCTATCTGCATCGAGGCCTATAAAATGACATCAACGATGTGTCAAAGAAATAGAATTGGCTCAAATGAGGTATATCAATTAAACTTGTAGGGAATCCTAAGATGACAAAGAAAGTCGAGTTAACATTCCATTGATATGTCATCCAAAGCTATTAAGAATCTAAGCCTACCTAGTCTTGAAGGTAGTTGACTTAACTAGACTAGAGACCCTTTTTTAACAACCCTGGAGTTGTGTTGTCTAAGGAATCCCAACAGTCTTAAAGTTAAAAGAAAGAAACATCTTTATCCTTATGAATCTATAAAGGTGGAATTCATAGAAGTGAGATTTATACCCACCAGGAAAGTGGCGAAGATGTCTCTAAAATGAAGGGAAAGGAGAGGTCTGCCTACAAAGTTGAACAACTTCACAAAGAACTAATACCCTGTATAAGTCTAGGAAGCCTCTAAAATCTTAATTGCTTTAGAAAATTATTTAAGTATAATTCTTATGCTTGTTCTGGTAGTTTGGAGAAGCACAAACACTCCTCTTCGGGACATGCAAATGCTGCATTTATGTAGATAAAGAGTCTTAAATGTGGAGGCTCTGTTTGGTTATCTTGGGATATATTCATGCAATTTAAAAAAAACCCTTACGGCGCAAGTCCAACTTGACTTCATCTGATGTTCAGTAAGCTTGATTTTTATCTTTCGCACATTGACATCAAAACATATCTTCTAAAAAATAATTGATAAGTTCAGATACTACTTGCATAAATTCTTCTAAACCATTTAAGAGAATTCATTAATGAGTCTTTTTTTATCTGAATACAATCTATTGTATATCCATAATCTTAAATATTGGATGTCCAGACCTATATATAAATTTAAAAATTAATATATTTAAATCATTAGATATACATAGATCATTCCATATATAATTTACACACACACAAATATAAATGTATACACATACCCACACACCCAAATAAAAGTTAAGAGGTCATTAATCTATATGCATACCAACCTATACCAACCTATTCTTATATATTGACATGCAAATCTAACACACACACACACACGCACACACACACACGCACACACACACTCACTCACACTCACTCACACTCACTCACACACACACACACACACACATAAAATTAAAGGGGAGTACATACACCTAAAACCTAATCATTGCGATAACCTAAAAATGTGTGAAATTAACGTAAATCCACCAAACATGAAAATTAACTTTATCACTCTGCTAAATAAACTATATTCTCTATTATGTCACTTTTTTTTTAAAAAATCAAAATTTAATAAATATGGCTATTATGTGGATTTAACAGATTTATCTTCAAAAGAAAACCACACGCGTGGATTTATGGAAAACACAACAAGCATTATTTAATTAGATTTAACCTTAAACTCAACCAAAAACTATTATGAATTTACATCATTTGGATTTGATGAAACTAGATTTACCAGATTTACTAAATCCTATTTAACCTAAATCGTATGCACCGCCAAACACCCTCTAAACCTGAAGGAAAAAAAATTAGTCATAAAAAAGAAAGATTTTAAGAAAATGCCGATGAGAGCGATCGATTGCCAAATCAGAGGCAAAGTCATGCGAGTCATCTACTGATGTGGGGTCGTCGGAGGTTGCAGGAGCCTTACTTTGCAGTCGCTAATGCACAATAGAGAGAAAGAAGGAGAGTGCACGATCAAGAAGGTAGTGGATGCGAGTTTAGGTTTGTAAGAGCCTTACGTTCGATTAGCGTTTAAAATTGCAGACACTAAAATCTTAGCGTAAAAATACTTACCAATACTTCAAGCTATTAACTAAAAAGTGATACGTCGTTTATTTTCACCACTAGTCCAGCGTACGAGGCTTCCAACTCACTATAGGAAAACTGTGAATTAGTGTTAGAATTATTTCAATGCAAATTTAGGGTCCGTTTAGCTTTTGCTTAGCATCGCCTCACAGTTTTGCTTCAAAAAGAATCGACACAGATGAGTTGCATCAAGCAACAGATACTAAAACAACAATGTTATAGCATCAGATTAACGTTGGTTATGACCGATGAATAACTGATGCTAAGGCCAACACAACAACCCTAAAATAGGGCTCCACGAATAACAACTCCAACTGACACCCTAATCTCCTTTATACTCTCCTTCATCGCCTCCGAGCTCCTTCGCTGATTCTAGTTCTGATTTACTGCTCCCGTCCAAGCTGAAAAAATATTCGTCCATTCTTTCAAACTTTGGTTTAGCATAAATTTTCATTTTTTTTCCTTGCATTGATGTTAGATCCAAAAATACCACTGCATTTGCTGGTCCCAAGCCCGGATGTGAAAAGTGGAGGGTTGCATTAGGTAGTCGACAACCAAGGTAAAATTTGTCGAAAAAATCATGACATGAATCCTTTTGATCATTGTGTAAGTGCTAGGGCGTCCTCTGGAACTGACGCGTTGTATATCCTGAATACAGTGAAAAGTGTTCAAGGGCAGCTACACCGGCGCTCGGGTGTAGTGTTAATAACCAAGGGTTCCCACATTACAGGTAAATGCGGGTAAAGAAATTAGTCCATGAAACTAATAAAACTAATATTGGGATGAGATCTTGGAATATAGGTACTCTCAATTGTAAAGTAATGGAATTAGTTGATATTATGATTCATAGGAAAGTTAATATCTTATGTATTCAAGAAACTAAGTGGGTTGGAGAAAAAGGTTAAGGAGATTGATAATTTAGGTTTTAAACTTTTGTATTCTGGTATGAGTCGCACTAGAAATGGTGTAGGTGTAATTATAGATAAGAGTTTGAAATATAATGTTGTAAAAATTAATAGAGTTGGAGATAGAATTATAGCCCTTAGGATTGTCATTGGTACTATGATTTTTAATATTATAAGTGCTTATGCTCCTCAAGTAGGCTTAGATATAAGGTCTAAAGATAAATTTTGGAATGACTTAGAAAACTTAATACAAATGATACCTCTTGAAGAAAGAATTTTTATTAGAGGAGATTTAAATAGACATGTCGGCAGAGTGGTAGAAGACTTTAGAAATACTCATGGTGGCTACGGTTTTGGAGCAACTAATGAAGAAGGTAGAGCTATTTTAGATTTTATTTTATCGTATGATTTTGTTATTGCTAATACTTTATTCAAGAAAAGAGATGAGCATCTTATTACTTATAAGAGTGGATCTAATAAAACACAAATTGATTATTTTCCTATGAGAAGAAGAGATCGTCGCGATTCTAAAGATTGTAAGGTTATTCCAAGTGAAAATTTAAGT